>APFE030455073.1:468039-516236 GCA_000404065.3 Pinus taeda | reverse complement strand
CTATGGGGCACAGTAATAACAATATGGGGGCAATAGGGGCACAACGATATTAATAAGGGGTATAACTACAATAGTAATGGGGTAATCACTAGTATTATAGGGACCCAACACATGAACTGTATGTTATCAATATGCACAAAACAAAACACATTTATATTCATGCCAGCAATAACATCCAGATTCTAAACACATGAAATAAGCGGAAAATAAATCTAAAAAGGCTCCTTCTAGACCACAACAATATTCTTTATTAGCACAATAAATAAATAGCTATTTTTGCCAAAAGGAAAAAAAATCCCTCTCCTCATCTCTGGAGGTGATATTTATGCAGCATGAAATGACCCTCAGTCTTCCCTGACTTTTCACCTCCCCTTTTTTCATTACACAGATCAAAATATACAGATGAGAACGGTCGGTGAAACAACTGACATGTTGAGGTCACCTTTGCTAGAGCATTTTACTTCCTGGGGCGTATCATTTCTTTGCACCTGTGTGGAGTGGTTATTATTCCCTATCATTTCCTGAAGGAAACTGAAGATGCTGCGCTCATCATCCCACATATGGCATGCTTTGAGGTGTATCTGGAGGAAATGACATCTTGATGGATCAATGCTACCATGAGTGCTTCAATTTCGCCTCTTATCTCTTGATCCTCGCCTGTAGAGATATTTAATCATTAGCTATGGATATAAAAAATATATCAGAAATGCTTAAAACCACAAACCTTGCCTTTATTAAAACTTTCATAAAATCGTAAGGAATAAATGTGAAATAATCGGCCCCTAGTTCAGCTAGGGTAGCGACGCGATCAAGTCGCAATCGCACATCGTAGTGGTCATTCATAATGCAACATACCCTTGGTTTCACCGATTGCGATATGAAATGGTCGGAAGCAGATTTTCCTTTGGAGACCCGACCCACAACATTATATCGAATACATAGGAAAGCATGTGAAAACCCGCGGCCGGACTTCAAACATTATGCACCCGAGTCTATAACCATTGTCGGGCCCGCTAATCACATCACGCCTTATGTTTAAGCATTGGGCTCAGCTGATTGTGCTATATGATTGGGCGGACCCGAAATATACATGTGATGCAGTTGATAGCTTCAGCGGGTCTGCCATATGGGATTTTCCTTTGAAAACCGGAACCGCAACATTTTATGGAAACCACGAGAATACACGGGAAAACCGCATCCGACCGCAAGGCTGAACTTCAAATACCATAAACCTGGACGTATAATTATCGCTGGGTCCGCCATATCGCAACGCACCTTATATACAACCCTTGGGTTCTGCCGATTACGACATGCGATTGGGGAAGCAGACCTGATAATGTATGTATTTAGTTGATAGTCTGTCGGGTCCGCTGAAATCGCATCGGCCTTAATGCCCCAACTTCTGGACTTCTGCCGATTGCCAAATATGCGATGGGCTCTGGCTCTTATATATATATATATATATTATATATATATATATATAATATATTGTGGTATATAGCCATCGGGTCCAAGTAGACAATGGTGTTTGCATATATAAATAGCCTTGGGACCCGGTCGATGCGATAATGCGATGGGGCTTGACCCAATTATCTAATATTAATATATATATATAGATATTATGGTTAATAATGTGTCGGGTCCGGAGTATAGTGGTGAACATTACGCCTTAATGTTGATTGCAATAGGCGAAAAAGGGTGAGTTATGCATGTTTACGAAGCATTTCCATTGTAAAGAGTTACAATGGAAATAAAGGTGCGATAGAAGGTTTTTGAGAGTTGAAAAGTCCTGTTGAAGGAAATGAATGAAGGGCTAGGCTGGGTCATGAATGAACCACGCAATAGGGATTTATTAGGGGGGCTTAACCATGAAGATTCGACTTGGCAAAGAGTTAAAGTCTCTGGGATAAAATAGATTATTCAGAGAGGTGAAAGATTGATTTTTAGGGGACCCATTCAAAATTTCTACCAAGGCAGGTTTTAATAGGGTGGTGGTTGTGGCCACAACAATATTCTTACCACATGCACTCCCATTATTCACACTCTCGTCCTCATCACTCTAAAGCCCTTTGTGTTGAAGGAAGTGTAACTAGGTTTGGTCTTCATAAATGTAGTTTTGATATTCCTACTTATTCAAGAAAAGAAATATTATTTTTATAGTATATGTCAATGAGTTTCTTACTCATTGAAGTAGATCTAGCACATGTCAAAGTGCTATAGTTGAGTCAAATAATCAAGAGAAAATATTGAAGGCCTTAAGGGCATGTCACACCATGTATAAATATGTATTAAAGTCAAAGAGAAAACCTCCAAGCAAAGTCAAGTCTACTCCTATGCAATGGCACCTTCAACAAGCTCTTTCAAGCATGTTACACCACCATGGAAGCTATCCACAAACTGCTCAACAAATCAGCCTACAATCTGCCCTCAAATTCGGCCTACAAACATCCCTCAAAGTCGTCCTAAAAGCAACGAATCAAGTCGGCCTACAAGTCGGCTTAAATCGAGGGACATTCCTTTATTTATAGAGGTTGTCCACTCATCAGGGGAAATTTGAGGTCTAAAATGGGCCTCCTAAGAAAAATGTACAACCAAAATAAACTTTATAAGAACCAATAGGATTCAAGATGATGATGTCAACCATGGGGGATGATTCACCGCTTTTGGAGTAAAAATGTAAAAAGATTAAAAAATAATAAAATAATAAAACTACTTTTTCAACTCGTATTTTGAACTTATCTCCCTAAGTTTTTACTCAAATTTTGAGCGGGAGTGTTCGTTGGATGCAAATTTTAATTCTTCATCTAAGGAGTACCCATGTTGCATACTTTCGATGGACCCTTCTACACGAAAAATGAGAAATACATGAAAAAACGTGATTGCAATCATGTTTTTCATGTATTTCTCATTTTTCATGTAGTAGGATCCATCAAAAGTATACAAAATGAGTACTCCTTGGATGAGGAATGAAATTTTGCATCGAATGAATGTTTCCGCTTAAAATGCGAGTAAACTCACAGGGAGATAAGTTGAAAATACGAGTTGAAAAAATAGCTTTTCGTTTTTTCCCTCTAAAATTTGATCATGTGATCTAATCTTATTTTATTATTTCCATTATTATTTTATAATTTCCTTAGCAGGCCCATTTTAGACCCCAAAATTCCAATTAGAACGCACTACTGAAGCTTTGAAATCCGCAAGAAACGGAGAGGACAAGAAGGTCGAAGGAGGCCAAGATAAAGGGTTTACTAGAGCAACGAAGAGAAGAGGAAGAACAACGAATATTAAGGGATTTTTTCTAGGGTATACACAGTCACACGTACGAGGGAACGAAGGACATCTTGCGGCTATATCAGTAGTAAAATCACAGTTGTATATTCTTCATTGTTTGGGCTAGTAACTAGGCCTACAAAGGTCTCACTCTAGCGTGGAAGGAAGACACTCAAGCGAAAGAGAAAAGAGTGTATGCACCTAGTAATCCTCCCACACATGCGGGAAACTAGGGTAGCAGAACAAAAGCACTGCCATACTCTCATTTCTCAATAATGTTGGAAATAATACTGAGAGAGGGGGCGGGGGGGGGGGGGGCGTGAATTAGTATTATCAATCACTAACTTTTTCATTTCCATGATCAGATTCATATACACTACTTTAGTTAAGGGAACCTGCGTGTGTACACACAACTGTGTTTAATGCAACTAGCGTATATCCAGTAAACTTATGATTCAGTTAATCCATTGTAATCAATGCATCAAAACTTCATTAACCATATAAATCGTAAACAGCTGCAGTAAAACAGAACAAATCGTCACACATAAGAAACACACATGAACACCATGATATAAGGTGGAAACCCAATGTGGGACAAAAACCACCTGCTGCTATTTTCTTTAAGATAAGAAAAACCTATTTACAATATTGTACTGGTGCAGACTCATACCAGTGTTCAGGCACCCACCTGTAAAAGGCTACAACCTTCTCTCGTTCTCCAGCTACTACTTGAAGGGAGCTAAAACCCCTAGCTCTTGTACTAGCCGATCCGTTTACTAGTACATAGGCGCTGGCTTACTGAAGGCTACAACCTTCACTCATTTTCCAGCTGCTACTGGAAAGGAGCTCCAACCCCCTGACTCTTGTACTGGCCGATATGTTTACCAGTACGTAGGCGCTGGCCTATAGAAGGTTACGACCTTCTTGTTTCATCACAACACCATAATATAAAGGCCATGTTTCATCCAATTTTCATACTGGACCCATCAAAAACATTGAAGCACAAATCAATCACTACTGCAATACAACCATCAACTACACCTACATCATCAATCTATGAATCACCCAATACTGAATCATTGAAACCCCGTCATCAAAACATAGTCATCAAACACAGAGCAGAACACAGAACTCTGCAACAAAAACTAGACCCAACTGCAACTTCAAATATCATACTTCATACTCTATACACTACTCAGATGAGGCAAACCAGCGTGTATACGTGCTTTTACCAAAGCGAACCCACATATAGATCTGCAAATATTTATTCATAACTTTGCAGCTATTCCAGACATCAGCCGTACCTAGATCATAACATTTATACAATAAAACATCCGTCAATAATTCAGATCTACTCTCTCCATGATCAAACCACATAATGATAATACATTCCAAGCCTTATGATCCTGATCCATCATCCATCATCAACTGCATAGGTGCATCCTTGGTTTAGATCAAACAAAGCATCACAAACCCATAACCAACATACTAGATCTCACACTTCATCAGATATTCAATCCTTGCACACTTGCACTTGGCCTAATGATCACCTTCTCCTTATATATTTTTAGGCCTCTCTCAATACCATGGTCCAAAACCATGTAGGACTAATACCTTGGACTCAATACCTGGGGTCAATACCACGGACCAAATACCATGGACCAATATCGAAATAACACTGGCCAAAACTTAGTTTTCCAACATGTACGTGACTTTCCTTGCGTGGAAGTGCATGTTTATGCTATATACGCCTTTTGGTCTACGAACCCGCTTGTACACGTGGCTTGGTCTATAGCGAACCTGCGTATACCTTACTTTCTTCATTCTTTGCTGTTTACCTGCTATACTATGATCTTCCATCTGAGAGAGTTTCCATCAAGGACAACACTTATGTCATACCTGTATCATAATGCCAACAATCTCCCCCTTTGGACTTGATGGCAACAACCATACCAAGTCACTCTCCCCCTTTAACATCAAGGGAAAAAGGCGGACCAATATATTCTCTCCCTTGATATACATTCTGCTGTCCATACTCCCCCTGAGTACATGCTGAAATCTCTGATTGAGCTCCCCCTTTGTACATGCTAAGATGTATCAATCCGTTCATTTTCCCCCTGAGCACATGCCGAGTCTGCAAAAATATTTTTCAAAAGAATAACATGATTCTACAACTCAACTAAGTGAGTATGACCTTCCTATCACCAGTGACTCATACATACATCAATCTCCCAACCAAGTGGGGATACATCATTTTGACTCAGACTCATCCACCCAACCAAGTGGGGATATACCAAATGTTTATACATGACTGAAATAGACAATATTACATCATCCTTCCTATGCAAAGTGGGGTTACAAATTGGGTCTTTTCATGACCTTTACATCAAATGATATACATGACTTTTTATAACAATGATCAGTAATCTAAAAAATACCATGATAGTCATCAGCAACTATCGTACACCATATATGATCTGCACCATAAGCATCTGTCACCAGCATCCAGGCCTGTAACCGACAATAAGTAGCAAGATGTATCATAAGAATCATCACCAAAGAATTCTAACCATAATGCCAACAATGCATTATTCGAAGCATATGCTCCCCTTGAACCTGTGCCAACCAACATATACCATGATCGAACCATATCAGACTTCTTTTCCTGAATCAGTTCTACTGCTTTTTCTTCAGAGCTCCATATACGTGACTCTGCAGTATCTAACTCACGTATATACGCAACTTCGCTTCATAATATCTGCGTATGCAAATTGGAATACTGAAGGTTTACACTTTCAGCTTCCTCTGAGTCTGTCATGTCTATATACTCTGCTATGCCACATCTTTCTGACTGTACTTCCTTCTTCTTCCAAATATTCGACTATGATGATGTTTTCTCCTTTTGGTATGGTGCCCAAAATCTTCTCCTGCATTCCTTTGCTATGTGTTCAAGCTTGTTACATGCATAACATCTTACATGTTTCATATTCCTTCTATAGTAGTCAATGGATTTGTGACCAAACATATTGCAAGCAAAACAATATCCCTTAAAGTACCCGGAATGTAATGATCTTTCTGTGTGATGGTCTTGAACCATTCTACTTCTGCATCTGGCTACAACATGTCCAAACTTATGACATATAAAACATTCAACATTATTCATTGGAGGAAATAACCATTTATCACTTCCACGGTTAGGAGTAAAAGATTTTCTTTGAAGACTTTCTTTTCTTGGTTGTTGATGGGGTTGACCTCTCATCTCCTTGTTGAGTATTTCAAATTTTGCATTAGAGTTCCTTGCCTCACCTTGTGAACTAGTAGGAGACCTTTGACTGCTAAGAATATCATCCAAAAGCTTAGTATTGTCTTGAAATCGTAATAATTTATCCTTTTCTTCTAATTTACCTCAACTTGATGTTGTTCTTCCTTTTCCATATATTGCTTCTTCAAGATTTCTTCAGAATTTCTTCCTTCTTCCACTGTTTGCTTTAGTTTGAGAATCTCATTTTCTTGTTCTTCATTCTGCTCCTGCAGCATTTGATGTACTCTGAAGGCACACTCCAGCTGAGCTTTTAATCTGGTAACTTCTTCTTTGAGGGCACTCTCCCTTTTGTTAAATAGATCTTGTTGATCTATGATTTTATATGATGCTTCATTTGCTTGTTCATCTTCAATCTGAGGTGATTCGAAATCTGAATACTTGCTTCCACCTAATGGCAAGCTGTTATTGTTCCTTTGAGCTGTCTTCTTCTTCTGACGCACTCTCTTTCCCATTGTTCTACGGATCTCCTTCAAGCGATCAAACTTCTACTAAAGGACCTGCTTTGATTCCAATTGTTGGAAATAATACTGAGAGGGGGGGTGAATTAGTATTATCAAATCACTAACTTTTTCATTTCCATGATCAGATTCATATACGCTACTTCAGTTAAGGGAACCTACGTGTACACGCAACTGTGTTTAATGCAACCAACATATATCCAGTAAACTTATGATTCAGTTAATCCATTTTAATCAATGCATCAGAACTTCATTAACCATATAAACATTAAACATGTGCAGTAAAAAAGAACAAATCATCACACATAAGAAACACACATGAACACCATGATATAAGGTGGAAACCCAATGCGGGACAAAAACCACCTGCTGTTGTTTTCTTTAAGATAAGAAAACCTTGTTTACAATCTTGTACTAGCACAGACTCATACCAGTATGTAGGCACCCACTTGTAAAAGGCTACAACCTTCTCTCGTTCTCCAGCTACTACTGGAAGGGAGCTGCAACCTCCTAGCTCTTGTACTAGCCGATCTATTTACTAGTACGTAGGCACCGGCCTACTAAAGGCTACAACCTTCACTCGTTTTCTAGCTACTACTGGAAGGGAGCTCCAACCCCCTGACTCTTGTATTGGCCGATATGTTTACCAGTACGTAGGCGCTGACCTATAGAAGGCTACGACCTTCTTGTTTCATCACAACACCATAATATGAAGGCCACGTTTCATCCAATTTTCATATTGGACCCATCAACAACATTGAATCACAAATCAATCACTACTGCAATACAACCATCAACTACACCTGCATCATCAATCTCTGAATCACCCAATACTAAATCACTGAAACCCTGTCATCAAAACATAGTCACCAAAACACAGAGCAGAACACAAAACTCTGTAACAACAACCAGACCCAACTGCAACTTCAAATATCATATTTCATACTGTATACACTACTCGGATGAGGCAAACCGGTGTGTATATGTGCTTTTACCAAAGCGAACCCGCCTATAGATTTGCAAATATTTATTCATAACTTTGCAGCTATTCTAGACATCAGTCATACCCAGATCATAACATTTATACAATAAAACATGCATCAATAATTCAGATCTAGTCTATCCATGATCAAACCACATAATGATAATACATTCCAAGCCTTATGATCCCAATCCATCATCCACCATCAACCACATAGGTGCATCCTTGATTCAGATCAAACAAAGCATCACAAACCCATAACCAACATACCGGATCTCACACTTCATTAGATATTCAATCCTTGTACACTTGCACTTGGCCTAATGACCTCCTTCTCCTTATATAGGTTTAGGCCTCTCTCAATACCATGGTCCAAAACCACGTAGGACCAATACCTTGGACCCAATACCTGGGGTCAATACCACGGACCAAATACCATGGACCAAATACCACTGACCAAAACTTAGTTATCCAACATGTACGTGCCTTTCCTTCTGTGGAAGTGAGTGTGTACGCTATACGTGCCTTTTGGTCTGCGAACTTGCGTGTACACATGGCTTGGTCTATAGCGAACTGTGTATATCTTAATTTCTTTATTCTTTGCTCTTTACCTGCTATACTATGATCTTCCATCTGAGAGAGTTGCCATCAAGGACAACACTTGTGTCATACCTGTATCATAATGCCAACAAATAAGGATCTTGGTTGGTCAACTTTTAAGTCTACTTGTGCAAGAGATAGAAGAGGAACACCTCACCTAGAAGACTCACTCAAGAAGGTCTATTTCTAGACATGATTCATAAGAGAACGAAGTGCTAGAAGGAGGATGAAGTGTTGGAGAACAAAGTGTCGGGTTATATGGTGCAGAAAGGAGTAAAGACTTGACTTGTGCTTGGAAGATCTCTTAGCCAGGGGTATAGGGTTTGGCATTGATCAATAGAAGCTTCAATAAGAGAAATTCACTATAGGGTTTTCCTCTCAAGAGAAGAGAGATTTTGGCCCTAGAAGAGAGCCAACATCTTGTGTTCTTGTTTTTATATTTTGATATCAGTTTGATGAAGTACACACATATGCACTAATAAGAAGAAGAAGAATAAGCTAACAGGAAAAGTAAAAAGACTCCACAAATTGTTATCAAGAAACGAAGAATCACACTACACTACTTTTCCCTAGATTCTTCAACACTTTGAAACCCTCATACCCTGTCAAACAAACTTCCTTGAGACAAATATTCACGACCATGGGAGTTATAGTCAAAACAGAACCAACAGGAAGAAATTTTTTAAAAGGATATCCACAGACAAGAGAATTGTTGTAGAAAGCGTAGTGGCTGGAGTTTGTGGAGAAATTTGACTGTTTCCACAAAGAAGTAACCAAATCCTTCGCTAGAGCCTTTGATGGGGTGGATGTCGAGATAGGAGACATAAAATTTAAAGTCACATAGTCTTTTATTGCCGAAGTGATGTAGGAGCATTCGACTAAAAAGGCGACAACTGGGAAATGTTTTTTTATTTTGCTGGAAAGAAAGAAAAACATTTTGAGTTTCTTTTTTATTTTGTTTTATTTAAATTAAGGCTGACTCATCCATTGTTCTTTAAAAATTAGGCAAGCAAGTCAATATAGGATTAGTTAAGAGCATGTTTAAAGAAATTGTTAGATAACTGAAAGGTAACTGAGGAACAATTCCTCAACTGTAAAGAAACTGCTAGTAATGCATTGAAAAAGAAAAACCAAAGCCTGATTGAGGGGTTGCCATCTAGAGAGAATAGAGGACTCAGGATTTGTAATTTACAATTGTCTTGAATATCTGTAAAAGAAAATGAATCTAGAACCTGTCATTAAGGAAGCAAGACAATTTTTTATTTTCTTGTGCATAAATGTTTCAGACATTGTATTGAAAGCAAAACAGTGAAATAACTCATTAAGAAGCTGAATGGCATCGACAAGGATCTTGTGGCAGAAGGCATCTCAAACCACGAACCAAACAAAGGCAAAGCCAACATAGACAATATATTTTTCTTTCCTCAACAAAAAAAACCAAGTACTTTTATATTCAACATTCAAGCATTCCTCTACATCCATTTCATTTCCCATTTAACAGTTCATTGTACACATTATATAACCCAAAAACTGTGGATGGTTTTGAAACCCATGAAAACCGAAAACTAACAGGCCCAGTCAAACAGTGAGGGCATGAAATCCCCTGAAACTATACTAATACTAGTCAAACAACGAGGGCATGAAAAACCCTGAAACCACACACATACACGGAGGAAGTGAAACCCCAAGGGTTATACCCAACTAAAGATAGAGCAACCAAAAGAAAGATATATCCATGGAAAGACTCTACCCAGGTTTTCCCTAAGCCTGCGAAAGCTCCCAAAGACGAGGCCATAGAGAAACGTTCCCTTGGAATGGCCTACACACCACCACAAAACAAGGCAGCAGTTAAGTAGGGCTATGAGACCAACAATACAGTGAAACAGATAACCAAGAAAGGAGCGAGGATATACCTGGAGAAGGTATAACCCTGTGACAAGGGAAGAGAGCCGCTACTCGCAACAAAGATTTTCTCCCAACAAAAACACCATGAGAAAGTTTTTCCTGCTCACCAAGGAGCCAGAGGGTTAGAGACTTAAAAACGAGAGGAGGAATGAACCACAATAAGAAAATTGCTTGAGAACGAGTTCATTGAGTCATCCAGTGCAGTAGCAAGGCAAGAACTTGTGTTTACATAGAGCCAAATCATCACCAGAACCAACATCAAGAAAACAAGCATCACAAACAGAGTAGAGACAAAGTATGAGCCGGGTGGTAGTGATGGGAATGAGATTTTGGGGTTAATCCAAATCCCTTTCCTTTACAAAATTGATCCTGAGGCCTATGGGTTATGGCCCACAAAGCCTATCAGAAGCGTTCATTTATTAATTTAGGCCTTCAACCTTTAAACCATGGAATTACATTGGACCAACCCCATATAACTTTATCGGGCTTTTTCCACTATCAACCTCTCACATTATCGGGGCTTTCAAACATGAATAGAGCCTTAAACTCTGCTCAGCACACATATCGGGGTCTCCACCATTTAACACATTACAAAGGAAACACGGGAAAACCCGCTCAAGCACATATAAGGAGGATTTTAAACATTATAGACCTGCCTCTATAAATATCGCCAGGTCTGCCGCTTTAAACACTGTTCCTCAGTCCTCCGATCCGACCGAGCTCCGATCTCCGATTGCAATTCATTGGCAATCGACGTATCACAATGTCGCACGTCGGCCTATCGCATTATCGCCCGTTGGCACCTCCATCGCACTGTATGCCAGTCCTCCGCCTTTGTGATATGCAATTAGATCTGGACTGTTGATCGTCTTTCCGATCCAACGGTCCACGTGTAATCAGATGATCGCTGTCGCTAATCCCTAAGGCTTGAGGTCGTCGTCCCTTTGTAAAAAAATCTGCCGATGCGATATAACTTACTCCCAACGAGATATTCTGGATCGTTGATCATATTGATCCAACGGTTCCTGAGCATTCTGGTTCGTTTCTCTTTAACTTGATTTTATCCGCCATTTAAAGAAACTTTGTGTTAAAACACAGTTCTGCCACACTCTAGAAATACTCTGCTTAAGCACGCCATCACTCCATTTATGCATGAACATTCATATACAACAACAACCCATTAATTAGTGGACCGCCATCGATCCAACCGTGATCGATGGTCGATCAAACCCGCATACTCAGACTATACAAGAAATAAAAGACACAGGCACAAATCAATGCTTAAGCACACTATATATTATACACAACAAAATTATAGATCTAAGGCATTTCAACCTTAGCACGAGTTCTCCTTCAAGTACATTGTAAACATGCTATTCTCACAATCTTCTATCTATTGCTCTCTATCTCTACTCTCTTCTTTGAACATGCAGGTTTAATCACATATATATAAGGAAACATTGTTGGATCGGATCATGGAAGGATCCAATCAATCCTCTAGCCAAAAGCCCTTAAAGCTTGATAATGCATGCATATATGGCAGATAACATGGAAACATTAGATGGGATCACTATGAGGGATCCAATCACATCCCCTCCTTGATTTGCTCAACAACCAATATACACATGGCAGATTACATTAATAAGTCTTAGAGACTTATCCATTCCATATTTAAATCTTTTCTAAAACAAATTTTTCCCTATTTTGCTCCCCTGGTCCATGTCCATTTTTTTCCGCTTTGGATTCCTCCCTTTGTCTAAGGGTGCTGGATGCTCCTGCATCAAAATCCCGAGGCACAAAAATTTATGACCTCCTGGTCATATGCTTCTCCTTGTCTTTAGCAATTCTACCCATTGCTACTTTAGTGGAACTACCTTCATGGTCTTCTGTGAGCTGCGACCAAACCTCTGCAGTAACATCTCCTTCTACTACATGATACCTCACCAAGCCCTCCTCACTTAGTCTTTTGGCATCCTTTAGGCTCTCTCCTATGGAACCAATTGAGTACATCTTGCTCTAGGTTTGATACAAGTCATCTCACCTTCTGCTGCCGCTATCTGCATGAAAGTAAGACCACAAACTCTCCATACTTTAGCAACTGTACCTCCTACTCCTTCTTTCTCTCTGGAATCCTTCTCCTCGCAGGAAAAATTTCCTGACTCTAATACCAAATGATGGGAATGAGATTTTGGGGGTTAATCCAAATCCCTTTCCTTTACAAAATCGATCTTAAGGCCTGTGGGTTGTGGACCACAAAGCCTATCAGAAGCGTTCATTCATTAATTTAGGCCTTCAGCCTTTAAACCATGGACTTACATTCAACCGGCCCCATATAAATTTATCAGGCTTTTTCCACAATCGACCTCTTACATTATCGGGGCTTTCAAACATGAATTGAGCCTTAAACCCTAGCCAACACACATTTCGGGACTGTCCTTTAAAATCGGGGTCTCCACCATTTAACGCATTACAAAGGAAATATAGGAAAACCCACTTGAGCACATATAAGGCACATTTAAAACATTATAGACCAGCCTTTATAAATATCGGCGAGTCCACCGCTTTAACCGTTGTTCCTCAGTCCTCCGATCCGAACAAGCTCCAATCTCCGATTGCGATTCATGGGAAATCGGCGTATCGCAATGTCGCATGTCGGCTTATCGCATTATCACCCGTTGGCACCTCCATTGCACTATCTGCCAGTCCTCCGCCTTTGCGATATGCGATTAGATTTGGACCATCGATCTTCTTTCCGATCCGATGGTCCACGTTTAATTGGATGATTGCTGTCACTAATCCCTAAGGCTTGAGGCCGCCGTCCCTTTGTAAAACAATCCACCAATGCGATATAACTTACTCCTAGCGAGATCTTCTGGATTGTTGATCATATTGATCCAATAGTTCCTGAGCATTCTGGTTCGTTTCTCTTTAGCTTGATTTTATCTACCATTTAAATAAATTCTGTGTTAAAACACAATTCTGCCACAGTCTGGAAATACTTTGTTTAAGCACGCCATCACTCCATTTATGCATGAACACTCATATACAACAACAACCCCTTAATTAGTGGACCGTCATCGATTAAACCATGATCGATGGTCGATCAAACCCGCATACTCAGACTGTTCAAGAAATAAAAGATACAGGCATAAATCAACGCTTAAGCACACTATATATTATACACAACATAATTACAAGTCTTAAGGCATTTCAACTTTAGCACGGGTTCTCCTTTAACTACATTGTAAATATGCTATTCTCACAGTCTTCTATCTATTGCTCTTTATCTCTACTCTCTTCTTTGAACACGCAGGTTCAATCACATATATATAAGGAAACATTGTTGGATTGGATCACGGAAGGATCCGATCAATCCTCTAGCCAAAAGCCCTTAAAGCTTGATAATGCATGCATATATGGCAGATAACATGGAAACATTGGAAGGGATCACTATGAGGGATCTGATCACATCCCCTCCTTGATTTGCTCAACAACCCGTATACACATGGCAAATTACATTAATAAGTCTTAGAGACTTATCCATCCCATCTTTAAATCTATTTTAAAATGGATTTTTCCCTGTTTTACTCCCCTGGGCCACGTCCATTTTTTTTTCCGCTTTGGATTCATCCCTTTGTCTAAGGGCGCTGGATGCTCCTACATCAGACTCCCGAGGCACAAAAATTTATGACCTCTTGGTCATATGCTTCTGGAAATAATACTGAGAGGGAGGGTGAATCAGTGTTATCAAATCAATTATATTTCATTTCACAATCAGATTTGTATACGCCACTGTGTCTAAAGCAACCAGCGTATATCAGTAAACTTATGATTCATTAAATGTTGATCTTTAATCAGTTCATCAGAACTTCATTAACCATAAGAACAGTAAATAGGTGCAGTAAAACAGAACAGATCATCACACACATGGACACAAGATATAAGGTGGAAACCCAATGTGGGTGAAAACCACCTACTGCAATTCGTCTCTATCTTCTTTTAATAAGAAACTTCTTTTTACAATATTTCTGTACTGGTGCAGTCTTATACCAGTACGCAGGCTTCTACCTGTAGAAGGCTACTACCTTCTCTCGTTCTCCAGCTTCTCCTGGAAGGGAGCTACAACCCCCCTTAACTCTTGTACTAGCTGATGTAATAGTACGTAGGTGCTGACCTACATAAGGCTACAACCATCTCTTTCTTCCAGGGACCACGTTTCATAAATTTTCAGACTGGATCCATCAATGAAAATAATAAAACATCAAATACCTCTGCATCAACCAATCTCTTTTTCTTCAATCAAAACTGAATCAAACAATTACTTCTCTGAATGATGTAACCAAAATACATTAACAGTAACCAGAAACCAATCCTGAACCTAGAACACTGCAACAATAAACAAAAGTAGCTAAAACATATTTCATGAGATGTACGCTACTTCAATATGTAGAACCTACGTGCATACGCTTCTGTATTAAGGCCAACTAGCATGTACCCTGTTTTGACTTACCTAACCAGCGTGTATACATGCCTCTGCTGTGTCGTACAGATCTATAAAAGATAATTTACCCTTTTCACTTATTCAGACATCAGTTATACGCAGATTATCAAATTTATAGATCAAATCATGCGCCAAATATAACAGATCAAAATCACACAAAGATACTACTATTCAAGCCTTAAGATCTTGACCCAACAATAGAACTTATGCTTCTTCTAGCACTCAGGTTCCTCCTTGGTTCAGATCCAGCTATGCACCATAACCCAATTCTAGATCTTGCTCTCACAAGATATTCAATGCTTGAGTGAATTTGCCTAATGATCTTCTCCCCCTTTTATAGTCTTAGGCCTTACTCAATACCATGGACCAAAACCACTTAGAACCATTACCTTGGACCAAATACCTGGGTTCAACACTTCGGACGAGATACCATGGTCCAAAACCATAGGTTCAAATACCAAGGACTAAATACCATCGACCAAAAATAAGTTTTCCCACATGTATGTGCTTTTCCTCGCATGAAAGTGTGTGCATACGTATACGTGCCTTTTGATCATCAAACCCGCGTGTATACAGGACTTGGTTAAGAGGAACCTGCGTATATCTCTTTTTCTTTCATTCTAAGAGCCTGAACTGTGATCTGTCATTTGAGTGAGTTTCCATCAAGGACAACACCTGTGTCATAGCGCTGAACTTGTGTCATAATGCTAACAATATCATTCAAGAATGTTGTCTTAACGTTCATCTTGTGAATTTCCCATCCCATCTATGCTGCTAGGGATATGACAAATCTGATAGAGGTATATCTAGCAACTAGGGCAAAGGCCTCCTCATAGTCTATTCCTTTTTTTTGTGCATACCCCTTTTCCATGAGTCTAGCATTATACTTCTCTATATTTCCATGTACGTTGTACTTCTCTATACTTCCATCTACAACGTACTTGATCTTGTAGATCCACCTAGAACCCACAACTGATCTATCCTCTGGTCTAGGCACCACCTCCCAAACATCATTTGTCATGGTAGAACTGTACTCTTCTACCATGAAATCCATCCACACCTAATGTTGTGCGGCTTCCTGAAAACTGGAGGGTTCTACAACCTAAGCCACCAAGACCTGGTATCTGTTAGGTTGCCTGCGCTACCTCTTGTCAATTCTAGGAGCTCTAACAAACTCTTCTATGTCATTCAAGGTCCGACGCACTTCCCTGGTCCTACCACTGGTGGTGGGAATTTCAATCTGTTCCACCACCTGTACCTGCAGCTCTATCCACTGAGAACTTCGTAGATATCTTGCTACTGAGGAGATGTTGGCACTAGTCACTGTACTCAAATAATGTGATTGACCCCCTGCTTTTTCTACCTACGGTCCCTACTGCTACTGGAATAAGGGAAGATCTGTTGACTAATCTCCTGCAAGCATCTCTCAAGATCTTTTGAAAGCTTTGTCTTCCATGAACTTTACATCTTGCCTCGCTATAATCTTCCTGATGTCAGGAACGTAGATTTTGTATGCCTTTGAGGTCTCGTTATATCCTACGAGATACCCCTTTTCTGCAGTTTGATCCAACTTACCGCGCTTCTCATCTGGAATGTGAAAACAAGCCACACTCCTAAATATCCTCAAATGACTTACCTTTGGTTTCTTCCCGATGAAGACTCCCTCTGGCATTTTCTTCCCCAAAGCTCTGTGAGGTGTCTTGTTTTGAATGTATATTGTTGTGTTGCATGCTTCTGCCCATAGAAATCTAGGCAAATCCTTATCATACATCATGGTCTTTGCTGCCCTGACTATAATTTTGTTCTTTTGTTATGCTACTCCATTCTGTCGTGGATTGTAGGGAGTTGTCCACTCTCTTTTGATACCTTCCTTTGCGCAAAAATTTGTGAAGTCTTTATCCATGTATTCTCCACCATTATTTGAAAGTAGTACCTTGATATTTTCCACTGTCATGTTTTCTACGAGAGCCTTGAATTCTCAAAACCAATCAAAGACCTCACCCATGGTCTTTAAGAAGTCGATCCAAGTTTTCCTAGAATGGTCATCAATAAAGGTGATGAAATACTTGCCATCTATAAGAGATCTGGTGGAAATAAGGCCGCAAATATCTGAATGCATCAATCCCAACACGCCATTGGCTCCGTTGTCACCTCTAGGAAACATTTATTTTGCGTACTTTCCAATTACACATCCTCGACATAGATCATCGTGCTCGGTGCTAAGAGCCAGAACTCCTATTACAGTCTCTCTAAGCATCCTAAGTGCTCCATGGTGCAAGTGTCCCATCCTCCTTTGCCATAGTTCATTCAGTGCCTTCCTACCGTTATTATCAGTGCCTATCAATGCCATTGGAGAATCGATCTACAATCTATATAGCTTGTTTCTTCGAGCTCCAATTTGTATCACCTTCTTCTAGGTAGAATGCTTGACATATACTTTCCTTCCCACAAAGTATACATCGTATCCCTTTTCCTGTAGCTAGGACACTGAAATTAGGTTCATACGCAATCCTGACACATGTAATACATTCATGGCACTAGTATTGGTTCCTGATTTTGTTTGAAAATATATGGTGCCTCTCCCTACAGGAGTACACTTAGTTTTATTGCCCATAGTGATCTGGAAGTCCATTTGCTCCTCTTGCTAGTTCGATAAATATTCCCTTACTACAATCATGTGAGCTGAAGCTCCGCTATCAATATACCAGACACTAGCTAAAGTCGATCCTGACAGACACGCAAACTCATCTTCTAATCTGGAAGATAATTCTGAGGCTTCTTGATTATCCATAGTATTCTTTGTTATTTTGCTTCGCAACAATGAATTCGCAGATGCAAAAATACATGTCCTGCTCTGCGTGGAAACTGTTGCGCTACTCTCTCTGCGTCTGACAAATCTCGATGTGGAAAATTGTATTGTCTGTCGACTGAATCAGAGAATTATTTTTCCACAAAAAATTTGCCCACTTAGCAAACAAACTGTGTAGTCTCTCTAGGGTTTCGAACTGCTACCTACGCAGTGCTTTTCGAAATCCTTCTTCCTTCTACAACCAAGCTCTTCCTGCTTTACCAATACTCTGATACCATGTGAAAATTCGGTGATCCTAAATCCTACTGCAGTAACTAATAATATTTCTTCTATTTGTTATATTACTTAAACAAATTGTTTGCAGTTTTCTATGATAAATGTTATGGAACCAGCTCACAAAAAGATAGAAAAGATAGATCAATGCCTTAGAAATCAGCCTCTTCGAGGGGGCAACCTCCTTTACATTATACAAATGACAATTCTTGGATGATACAAATAACAATACCTTCTTTCTATATATAGGAGTCTCAAGGGGTCATAATATAATCAAAGTCGACATAACAATAATAATGTAAGGGCACAACAATAACAATAGTGGGCTTCTATGGGGCACAATAATAACAATATCAGGACTACATGGGCACAACAACATAATAAAGGGGTTGCACTAATAACAATAAGGGGTTACACTAGTAGTATAGGGACCTAACATGCCCCTCTCCTTCAAAAAGTGTTGTCCTCAACGCTTGAGTAGTTCTGGATAATTCTGTATAAAATTCTTGTCCTCCCATGTGGAATCTTCAGTGGGTAAGTTTTTCCACTTGATGAGATACTCTGAAATTGATCGATTTCATAGCTGTTAGGATCTTGTTTCCGTCAATGGTTCAGGTTCCAATATTATTTTTCCTTCCTCGTTAAGTTCCGACAATATTGTTTGAACTGGGGGCTTGTTAGCTCCAACCTTCTTTAAGCATTAAACCTAGAAAACTCAGGGCACGCGAGAAGATGCAGGACGCTCCAATTTGTATGCCATAGTATCAATCTTTTGCAGCACCTTGTAAGGACCATAATACTTTGGTGATAATTTATTATCCTTCTTAGCTTGCTTGAGTGACATTTGTTTGTACGGTTGCAGTTGTAGAAATACCCAGTCACCTACATCAAAACTTCTTTCGCTGCGATATTGATATGCATGTTGTTTCATTTGATTCTGCACCAAAGTGAGGTTATCCTTTAAAAGTTGGAGAACTTCTTGTTAGTGCTCGATGTGATCTTTCACTACTTGAACCTTTTTCTTCTTGATATGTCCTTCTATATTGAGAGTTTGAGGGGTGGTAATTCCTACCAATGCATTACAAGATATGGTCAGATTCATTTCTTCTTTCTCTAGGGTTGATTCTTGGTGAGTATCATTTTCTTTTGACATTTCTTGATCCTTTTCTTCCTGATATTTCACTACTTGAACCTTCTTCTTCTTGATATGTCCTTCTATCTTGAGAGTTTGAGTGGTAATTTTTGCTAGTGTAGTACAATATATGGTCGGATTCATTCTTCTTTCTCTAGGGTTGGTTCCCAGTGTATATCATCTTCTTTTGACGTTTCTTGATCCTTTTTTTTCTCCTCTTCACAATCAATGTAAAATAATTTCTTCTCAGCACACTTATGACCTTTAGTGTATTTTCTATCACAACTGTAACAAAGCTCGTTTTCTCCTTTTTCTTCCAATTGTTGTGGTGTCAAACTTGTAGGATGTGGAAGGCTAGGAGCAACATCACTTTCATCTTTATAATTGTGAGTTGTAGGATTTCTTGTTGCCATAATTTTGCTTTCAATTTTTCTTTCCAGCCTGAATGCCTTCTCCAATGAATCAGATTCTCAAAGACGAACCTCATGTTGAATGTTATCCTTTAAAGTCCCTATGAAGACATCAATATTCTGCTTCTCTGCAATATCATTTACCCTTATATTCAATTTTTGGAAGTCCTCAATGTGCTCTTCCATTGAACCCTTTTGTTTGAGATTTATCAATTGGCTAAAGAAGGTGTTGCTCTTTGTACCCTCATAATGTGCTATCATTTCCTCCGTGAAAATTAACCTAGTGACAAGTGGTTTACGAGAAAAAATCCCTTTATACCATAAAAATTGATTTGATTCTAAATATAAAGATGCAATATGTACCTTTTGTAACAATTGTACATCATGTAGATCAAAATATTGTTCCATCTGTAGTATCCAATTTATCAGATCCTTGCCATCAAACTTCCTCATATCGCCTTTTCTTGATTTTAGGAGCTCCATCTTGAAATGACTGTAACTCTGTAATTTCGGATCTCCAAGTTCTGAAATTGCGACCTGCAGTAGCCCTCTGCGTTCCCTTTCCAATGCCACTAGTCTAATCGTAAGTGGATTCTCCAAGGAAGAGTCATGCCCAATCTCCCAAGATTACATGCTTATATACTTTTTCAATAGAGCGAACTGGTACGAAGTGCCACGTGTTACTGTTTTTCCCTTCGGAACTGAAAACAATATACATAAAAGTACAGTCCGCCCTCTTTCTGTAGCTTCTGACGAAATTTCAATCTAATCCTCAAAGAGAAAGTTATGACGATTTTCCCCAAGTCACCTATTTGGGATGTAATTCGGAAGCCTACAAAAACCCTAAATGTCTTGGATTGTATCTCTGAAAATAGCGAAACAAGATCCGAAATTCGGGCCCGAGCTTCACCACGATTTAGGCTCAAATCGGTTTTAATTTAAGAGTCTGAACCTTTGTAGAAAACAAAATATAGCGAAAATTCCACAATGATCTGTTTGAGATGGAATTCTGGAGCTTGAAGAAACCCTAATTTCATTAGATCATATCTTTGAAAATATAGCGAGACAAGATCTAAAATTTGGATCTGAGGTTCAAAAAGATTTCGGCTCAAATGGGTTTTTTTTAGCTTTTGAAACTTCGTAGAAAAAATGTTATATCGAAAATTCCATGATGACCTGTTTGGAGCAGGAAACCCTAGAATCCAAAGCTCTAATACCAAATGTTATGGAACCAGCGCACAAAAAAATAGAAAATATAGATCAACGCCTTAGAAATCAACCTCTTCGAGGGGGAAACATTCGTTACATTACACAAATGAACAATTCTTGGATGATACAAATGACAAGACTTCCTTTCTATATATAGGAGTCTGAGGGGTCATAATATAATCAGAGCCGACATAACAATAATAATGTAAAGGCACAACAATAACAATAGTGGGCTTCTATGGGGCACAATAATAACAATATGGGGACTACATGGGCACAACAATATAATAAGGGGTTACACTAGTAATATAGGGACCTAACAACAAATATCAAAATATATACATTGCAGCCTTCACAAATAAAATTATGCGAAAAGTAAATACAAGGAAATTACTAGCACGTGCATAACCACAGTGACAGTTATTTTTGGACAATTGTCCACGACAAAAACCGATGTGGGAAAACTGTTGTAGCAGATGATGGTTTCTTTTATTAATCTTCAACAATAATTTATGTACAAGACACGAATAGAAAAAATAGAGGAAGAAACATTGAGAGAAATTTACTGGTGAATTTCTCACACTCCACAACGTTTTTCTAACCCCGAAGAGGACCACCTGCCTTTTCGTTGGCCTTTCTGCGCCACCCTCTGCACAGTGACTATGTAGGCCCTACGTCAACCCTCTACGCTGATGATCTATGTACCTCCTCTGTGTTTCCCCCTCCAGATTTTTCCTGCGCTCTCGGATTATGTTGATGCCCTCTCTCTCCCAACTGCAACTCACTCTCTCACTTGATTTTCTCTTGCTGAACTTCAGCCACTAAGAAAATCGATCTACTTGAGCAACTAAGTATCCGCCCTGGTGTGTTCTCCATCTACCCATCGACTTTTCTTATAATATTTTATTGGAGCGCCAACGGCCAAGATTAAAACATAATTGATGGCTAAGATTAACTAGAAATAAATCCATGTCTTCTTCTGGAATATTTTCACGACTTAATTAATACCCTTTGATTAACCAGATTTCCTAAGTTTAGACTTAAGAACCATTAAAAAAATAATATTTTAATTAAGTCGTCTCTAGGTGGAATTTCCATAAATGATTTCTGGGTTTTGGAGAATACATGTATTCTAGCCTCTCCACAAAATTGTGGCTAAAACACATCTGATTCTACAAAAATGAACAATTTAAACTTTGAAAGTCTCTTTCAACTTCAAAAGTAGGGAATAGTTAAAGGACTTCCAACTTTTAAGAAAGAAAATGCAAAGTGTGAAGCTTGCATTTATGGGAAACAAAGTTGAGAGACTTTTCCAACAAGTTCATGGCATGCAAGTAGACATTTGCAATTGGTTCACAGTGACATTTGTGGACCTCTACAAACTTCTCTAGGGAGTTGTAGATACTTTTTACTCTTCATTGATGATTTTAGTAGATATTTTTTGAAGCAAAAGTCAGAAGCATTCGAAAAGTTCAAAACGTTTCGCCAACTTGTTGAGAATGAAGATAAAGAGAATATTGGCACTCTCAGAATAGACAATGGAGGGGAATTCACTTCCAGTGAATTCCAAACTTATTGCAGGGACAATGGTATCAAAATACAATTTACAAATGTCTACACTCCACAGCGAAATGAGTAGCAAAGAGAATGAATCACAACTTGTTAGGGATGGAAAGATCCATGCTAGCTTTCAAAAATTAAAGTCCTTTATATTGGGCAAAAGCGATACATACAACAATCTACTTAAGGAACAGGTCTCCTACTACTTTGGATGGAATTACACCATATGAAGCATGGTTTGGTTTCAAACCTTGAGTCAAACATCTTAGAGTTTTTGGTTTAGTGTATTATGCCTTAGTTCCAAAATAAAAACGAACTAAGCTTGATTCACGAAGTTTTAAGTGTACAATGATTGGGTATTCCAATGAAAAGAACAAATATCATCTTCTGTCCAATGGAAAGTTTATTGTCAACATGGATGTGATATTTGATGAAACAAAAAGAAAGAGTGCCACAAAGATAGAAAATCTTCTATAGAAATTGGAAACTAAGGGAGATAAAAAGAAAAGCAAAATGCAAAATCAACCAAGTACACAACATTGGTATGAAATTGAATTTCCTTCATCAGAAAATGGTTCATCTAGCTCACCTACTTCATCTATCCCATGTAGATCTTCTGGAAGTTCATCTGAATCTCCTAGCACCAGTTCATCTGACAGTGACTCTCCACCCCTTGAACCTTCATTTGATCAAATAACAATTGTTTATTTCAGTACACTTTACAATGATGGTGTTTATTCAGATCCACAAACAAGTGAACATCAACTGCCAAAATGGGTCGTTCAACTTTTGAAAGATGTCAGGCAAGATGAACAAAACAAAACAGGCACACAAAGTTCACAAAGAAACGAAGAAAATTTTTCCTTAATAACAAATGATGTTACTGAGCCCTCCACATACAAAGAGATAGTAAAACATATAGAATGGAAAGAGGCAATGGTTGAAGAATACAAGGCAGTTATGGAAAACAACACTTGGAAACTTGATCACTGTCCCAACAATGTGAAACCCATCAAATGCAAATGAGTTTATAGAATTAAGTATAAGCCAGATGGAGACATTGACAAATGCAAAGCAAGGCTTGTTGCTAAGGATTTTGCACAAAAGGAAGGCATTGACTACGAGGAAACATTTTCACCTACAACAAAATGGAACACCATCAAATTAACACTTGCATTATCATCTCAAAAAGGATGGCGAGTTCATCAGATGGATGTTAAAAGTGCCTTCCTCAATGGAGACTTGCAGGAAGAAGTATATATGACACAATCTCTAGGTTTTGAGATTGAAGGGTGGGAACACAAAGTATGTAAATTGATCAATGCTTTATATAGATTGAAATAGCTCCACGAGCTTGGTATGCCAAAATGGACGAGTACCTTCGCAAAGTTGGTTTTAAATGAAGTGAATTTGATGATACTTTATATGTATGCCAATAGGGTAAAAATCTAGTGATTCTTGTTATGTATGTGGATGACTTGATCATTACTAGGAACAATAATGATCATATTTTGTAAATAAAGGAGTTGCAGGCTGCTTTTAAGATGACTGGTTTGGGAATACTTCACTACTATCTTGGAGTTGAAATATTCCAACATCCAAACCATATTTTCATTTGCCAAAGCCAATATGCATTTGAACTTTTTCAAAGATTTGGAATGCAAGATTGCAAACTCGTTCTCACCCCCATGGAACCAAACTTGAAACTTTCAAAATTTGAAGGGGGGGAATTGGTGAATAGTACTATTTATAGACAGTTGATTGGCAACTTGATCTATTTGACAACCACTCGTCCAGATTTGTCTTATGCAGTCAGTATTATATCGTGCCTTATGCATGAACCAAGGGACAACCACTGGAGTGTAGCAAAATGGGTCCTTGAATATATAAAAGGGATGAAAGATTTTGGTCTTCTTTATAAAGAGACTAAGAACTTTGTACTTGGTGGATATTCAGATGCAGATTTTGCTGAAAGTATTGATGATCGGGCATCGACCTCAAGTTATTTGATGAACATGGGGTCAGTTAAAGTTTCTTGGAGTTTCAAGAAGCAAGTTACAATGGCCACTACTTCGGTAGAAACAAAATATATATCAGCATGGGAAGTAGCATGTGAAATTGTTTGGTTGCATAGAGTTTTGCAGGACTTGGGCATTCCTCAAGCAGAAGCCACATCTTTATTCATCGACAACTAGTCAACCATAAAGCTTGCCAAAAATCCAATTTTCCATTCCAAAACAAAGCATGTGGACACAAAGTATCATTACATCAGAACACTCATTGCAAAGGATGTCATCAAGCCAATATATTGTCCTTCAAAAGATCAGATCTTAGATAATTTCATAAAACCACTTGGTAGGATACTAAGTTTAGGGATGAACTTGGTATATGTTGTAATGTACCTTTGGATCAAAGGGGGGAATGTTAGATGATCCAAAAATACATAAACCTTAGTTTAATTATTTAGAATATAATATTCAATTATCTAGAATATTTAATTAGATATTAGAGACATTTTAGAATAGCTAAATGTTGTAAAAATGACATCTAGAAATGTGTTATTTCTTAGGAACCAAATTAGGAAAATAGTTAGTAGTGTTGTTATGAGAGCATTAAATGTAAAGGGACACTTGTAAATGAAATAAGTGATCCATAACAAAATTAGGTTAGGACATTAGCTTATTTAAATCTTGTTTCCCTTCTTGTAAGAGTGTTGAGTGATTGTGTGTAAACTCTTGCAGATTCTATGTAATTTCCTTTTCCTTGTTAATAAAATTTGTGTGTTTGATGACACTTCTGCTATTAGGGCAACATATACCATAATTTAGGGAGAATATGTGAAGTCGACCTAGAGTCTAAGGTTAAATTAAATAAGACAAAAGCCCTAATGAATATGATACATGCCACATAATTATTTTGTGGATCCCGAAATAGTTTTAACTTGTAATTTTAATAAAAATTCTTTTAACCTATGACTATGGAAGAAAATAATTATTTTCTTTTCTTCAACTTATGAGAAGCACCATACTCAATAGAATAATGCCACGCCATCTTCTTTTGGGGTTTTTTCCCACAAGATGGGGTGGACATCTTCAAGAGGGCATATCACCCAAACCGTGAGGGTTCTCGTGGCGTTCCATATACCACCGGAATCGAAATGACGAGGAGCATCTAATGATGATGATCTTGAGATCAAATTCATTGATCTTCATCCTCAGAAACCTTGATGAATGCAGGGCTACTGGGATTTCCAACCATCCTTCCATTTGGGTTTTCCAACTAATGACAAATTAGACAAATATTAAGAGCGTTCATTAACGAATGTTAACATGAATGACAACATCATTCAACATATATAACATCAATGCAATGAATAGATACAAACTTTTCTCTTCACAAGGACTAGGTTAGGTCATGAAGGCTTTTGATTGTTGATGTAATTGATGAGCACCCACTGAGACAATTCTTTGACCCAAGATCCACTCAATAGGAAGAGATTCAATGGATCCTACAACATGTAAACATCTTTATGTCCTAGTTGTTGAACCTTCTAACCACTTAAAAGCTTCCTTCGTTTGCCATCTCTCTCTCCTTCACCTTTGCTCAACCCTTCCGTCTTTGATATGTGTGTGTGTGAGGGGCATGGGGGTTTTGGTTTAGTAGCAACTTGGAGCAGTGATAACCACAATAACCCAAGTTCAATTCTTGGTAGGCTTGCTCCTGCTCTGCATGGTATTTGTCAAGTGTGGCTCCTCAAGGTTTGTGGTCCTCCCCAATGTGTTGATTAGCACTCTTATTTGTGTCCATGTTAGCGATGTTGACCATAATCAATTTATCAATGTGTCAACTTTATATAATGGAACTCTCTACACACAATTTATACCTGAGTTGAATTTGATTTTCTGCCTAGGTTTTTAAATTATATATATATAATATATATATATATATATATATATATATATATATATAGATATATAGAGAGAGAGAGAGAGAGAGAGAGAGATTGGTTTCTAATACATAATTAGTGACAATTTACATACTAGTAATAATTTATATTTGATAAGTGAGATGCTTTGGCAATCTTATGTTTCAATTTGCTATGACCTTGCTTTTGCAAGACTCCAAGATTATTCTTCATTGTGTAATATAAGTTTTCTAACTTTTATTTGTCCTGGATTTTGAATTCATATTCTTTCTTATTTTGGTTCACAAAGTGTTCGACCAATTTAGCATCAGCGATATGTTATCATTGTTACTGCAAATCTTGTGCTTGAGACCTTTGTTGTAGTTAATAACATGTTTGTAATCTTGTAATGATTGGAGTTCCTAGGAAAGACCAGCGCTAGAACCTTAGTCTTCACTACGTGCACATAAAACTTGTCATTATGCCTTCCATCAAGTCTTTATGCAAATATCTCCTGGTCTCCTTTCACCATAATTGGTATTGGAAATATTTGAATTTGGGATCTTAGACAAAATTTTATATTGTTTTGAATCAAATGACAATGTAAGGGAACAAGATGCAAAATAGAAAGATACTATCCTTTTGTGAATCAAGCATATGGATATCCGTTAAGAATCCACGCGACATTTCTAAACTTACCAAAACATATTCTTGAATTGGACTGATTGATGATAACGTTGTGAACATATTTTTCTTTCACAAGCTATCTTGTTTATAGTAATCTTGGCATTTTCTAGTATAGCTACAAC
This sequence comes from Pinus taeda, assembly GCA_000404065.3. NCBI lineage: Eukaryota > Viridiplantae > Streptophyta > Pinopsida > Pinales > Pinaceae > Pinus > Pinus taeda. The sequence continues at coordinate 489,092 of APFE030455073.1, read as the reverse complement.
AATAAAACACTGCAATTTATGTGAAATTCTTGGTGCATTTGAGTTGTGGTGTACATGCCTATGACAAAGGCCTTCGTCTAATAACAATGGGTTCATACCACTTTTGTGGAGCACATGATATTAAGGTGTGTCATTTACATATACTTCAACTCAAACATTGAAGTGGGAAGAGGGCAATTACATTTTTTAACATTGCTTACAATTATACTTTTATATGCAATGGGCGAGTTGTGGTGTACATGCCTATGACATATATCTTCGTCTAATATTAATGGGTTCACACTTTTGTGGAGCACATGATATTAAGGTGTGCCATTCACATATACTTCAACTCAAATATTGACACTGGGAGAGGGCAATTACATTTTTTAACATTGCTTACAATTACACTTTTAAAAGCAATGGGCCACAAGTGTCATTGAATAACTCATGGATAAGACCGGATGATTTCAACGATATAAATACACTTTGTTGACCACTACATGTCAACGACTCATAGCAGTACACCCCTTTTTTTCGCAAAAGGGATAGCGCTTGATCAACGTGTTTGTGTCGTTCGATTATCATCATCAACCTGATCATGTTATATTGTAAACTCTTTCTGCATGTGTAAATTGTAAATAATCTCAGTAGATCCGTGTTGTGTATGTAATTGCCTAGGTAAACCTAATTTTTTGATGACGATCTACATTCTGGAAAGTTTTTTGTCTCACCGATCTATGGTCAGCAAAGTTTTCCTTCAACTTTACCCAAAGCCGGAATGGATTTTGTCACCAGAATGTTAGGGGAGTCCTAGTGTGCTAGATCGAGTCTATGTAAAAGTGATTTGGAAATAATCCTAACTATTTGGTTAGGTTATTTTATAACAAATTGCTTGATCTGCTAGATTATATTTGTGTCGCAAAACTGGATAATCTGTGAGGGTCTTGTTCAAATGGGTTTCCCCCCTTGAGATGTAAAAATGTAAAATTCATGATGTAAAATGTCTTGAGTGTCAGAAAATTAATTTATCCCCTCATAGGTCCTAGGTCCTAGGTAAATTTAAATTTTCCACAAGTAAAATTCGTGGATCCTTTAACAAATTAAATCTTAACTGGTCTAGGGACTAAGGTTAATTGATTATTTTGCTAAATTCTATGTCCTAGGTCCTTGAGGTTAAGTCAAAGTCAAAGTTTTGAGGAAATAAATGCAAAATTTTAATTTTTGAGTTTATTAAAATGCATTTAATTAAAAATTTGAAATTTCCTCAATATTTAAAATTTCGACGGATGATATTAAAAGAAATTTTGATCCTCATCAACAGTCGAGATCAGTTTGACAAGGATCACTCGAACTAGCTGTTATGAAATTTATCTTTAAATAGGAGGTCATTTGTGAGTCAGTGTCATTCGATCTTTTGATCGTGTACTAAGCGAAAATCTATCTTCTAATATTTTTATGAGCAATAAAGAAAGACTTTGGAGTTAATTTCTGCTGGTGTTACTCTTCATGGAAATGTTGTAAGATGTATTATTTTTGTGTGTAATTTCTTTTTTGCCATTAATAATAGCTTCTGAAGAGCGATTTGAGTAAAAGTATCTTGGTCAGTCGTTGGGGTTTGAATGATAATTTAAGTTTTGAATATAATAGCAGGTATTTCTATTAGATTTGAATTTTAGTATTGTTTTCTCGCTTTATGTTGACGGTTGAATTAAGTTTTACAGGAAAACCCTTGGTTATTAGATCATCGGGCATTCGAGGAAGTTCTCAGTTGAACCATCCAACTCTCGATCTGTGTTTTCTGAAGAGCCCAACTTGAATTTGATCTCGGGCTTATCATAAGATTATTATTATTATTAATTTTTTTTTATGGGTGATGCATGAAGGGTTTTGAGCTCAGCACCTCCTTTAAAATTCATTTTTTTATTTTTTTATTTTTTTTTGGTGCTAAATCATTATATCTGGCTATTGAGAGTCTCAGATCATCAGATTTGGGAGTGGAGTCGAACTCACACTCCCTAGATCTGATAGATTTGCCATTTATGTACATAGATCTATAATTAATTTTAGTCTTCTGACTTGGTTTTTCCAGGTTTTAGTGTTTTTAGGTCTTTGTGTATATCATTTGGGTGTTTTCTGTTGTATTGTGGTTGCAGATTTGAAGCTGAAAGTTGTGCAGAGTCCAGATCTAGGCCCCGTAGGGTAAGATCTGGATCTCTGGAGGTCCATCAGCATCATTTTTTTCAGAGAATTAATTTAGTTTTCAGATCTGGAATTTAAATCTGGAATTCAGTGAGGGTTTAAGGGTCAAATTTGAAGTAGATGGATTTAATATTTTATTCAAATCTGGAAAATTTTCAAAGGGTTCACTAATAAATCTGGAACAAAACATTTTGATCAAGGTTTTATGGAAATTTCTGGGTTTTTCTGGGTATCATCTGTCTAAGTTTGTTGTTTTGTTGGTTGGGTTTTTATCTCATTGCAAATTTTCGATTTTTCTTTTTACAAAACCCTCGCTGGCAGCCTGAAGCATAAGAGTATCTCTTTAATCACAAATTTCTGATAATTTTTTTTAAGGGTTTACCAACTTTTGGTTGTGTTTTTCTTTCTCTGAAAAAATTTTGAATTTTTTTTTGTTTACTGCCTGGGGCTTTATCTGCTGCGAATTTTGAATTTTGTTGCCAAAAAACCCCGCGTCCATCCCTTAGCCATCTCCACACTACCTTTACGCAGCGCCTCGACTGCTGCCAAGTATCCACCTGCGTCAGTCCAGCTCCCTAGGCAACTCATTTCCCCTTCATGTTGCAACGCTCTACTCCAACCATCCATGACTTGTCTTCTCCGCAGTCGAGCCTCTCCCTCTCTGTCGTCCCAGCTCCATGCACTCCATTACAAATCCCTTCGTGTTGCCCCTCCTGCGTCTTCCGCTCTCTATTCCCGCACGCAGTCCCCTCTCCATTCGCTGTTGCATGATCCTCTATTTGCTGCCACCGTATCCCTGCGATTCCTCGAGCTCCCCTTGCAGCTCCAACGAACCCTCATCCCCATGGCTTCCTCGCTCCTTCCTCCAAACCGCCACTACACCTGCACAAGCAAACAAAGCATTGTGTTTTCATCTTCTTTTACTTTGTTTTAGAATGCGTTAGGTTTAGTTTTAATTTCTTTCTTTTTGTATATGCATTAGAGGTTTAAATTTAGAATACCTTTTTCATTTTTTATTTCATTTAAACAAATTTGTTTGTTTGTTTGTTTGTTTGTTTGTTTTTTTTTTTTTAGATTCATTAAAATAAAAATAAAAAAATTGATTTTGTTTGCCTTTTGATTGAATTTTTTAATTAAAAATCTAGAATATTTAAAATCCTAAAAAAATTTAAAACTTTGGTGACTAAGGATTTTAAAATAAAATAAAAAGGGTTTGTGCTTTAACGTTAAAAAAATTTAAATGTAGCCTATGGCCCATTAAATTTTTTATTTTAGGCCCTTTTCATTTTTCGGTCGCATTAAAAGATTTTAAATTTTTCAGTTACCGTTAAACATTATTGCCTAAGGAATAATTAAAATTTAAATTTAAAGTTCCTTAGTGTTATTAAATGCATTTCTCATGATTTTTCTATGGTCAAGGCTAAATAAATCATATTGGCTGTTCTAAATTTTGTCATTAACAGTAATCATTTTAGGTCTGGAATCTTTTGCATGTGATAGTGTTGGGTGTTTTTTGTGGATTATTTATGATTGTCATTTTTCGTCACATATTGAAAATCGTTTTGGATAGCTTGTTTTATTGATGGTTAATTCAAATATTGAAGACATTGGTCTATAATTGTTTCTATTTTGTGGTTGTGTCTTGTCTACATTGACATTTAATCTAGCAATCTGATTTAATCGTTTAGATTCATCAAGTTGTCAGTCATTAAAATCCCCTAGAGTCTATTTTTCACAGGTTATCTTCATCTATTCACCTAAAGACTACCCCTTTTAACTTGTCTAAGAGAAAGTCTAAACGAAATGTGTAAATATTTAAGAGTAACAACCCTTACTCTGAGCGTTGTCTCGCTGCCTAGACATTCCGTGCGACAACACACCTTACTCATGGCATCTTAGATAAAAAACCACAATTCTGCATATTTTGGATTAAAGCATAAAATAATAAAAAAGGATCAAAATCACAATTCTCTAGTGCCACACGATATAGGTACGATGGCCCATTTTGCAAATTCACGTCTAATTATTAACGATGGATTGTCTGAAACTTTTCATATGTATTTTATGTATATTTTAGAAAAGGTCAGTCTCTCAAAAGACTGAATTATCAATTTATGATCCTGTCACTCCAAAGATGGAACTTCCAAAATAAACAAAAGATGATACCAGATATGACAGTAGCTTTAGAGTGGCACTAGAAGAGATGCTTGACAGAATAAAATGCATTTAAAGTTTTAACAAGCGACAGAATGCATAGCAAAGATCGAGGAATTACTAGTAACTCTTGATGACATTAGGGTCAGCCATGAGGATTGAATGATTGAGATCTCAGAGAAAAGAAGCGTTTTCAATTTGTCAACAAATTATCAAGTGTATTGAACGCTTGCCAAGTGATATCAAGAGATTACTTTTAAGTATATCAATATTGAGATGTATTATTTTGTATGTACTTTGTTATATGCCATGAAACCTGATTTCCGCTGTCTAGTCACCTTCAATGATTACAATCAGTCAATGCATGCGTAGGGTTTTATAAATACACAAATTTTAAAAAATAAGGCATCTGAAAGGAAAAATAATAGCCATCAATGTTCCAAACCATAAAAATAGTAAAACTACATGCAACAATATATATGATTTGGATAATTTTAAGAAAATCATGTACGATCACTAAGATGATCTATTATGCCTCTTAACATCTCCAACGTGCTACCTTTTGTTTCTCACTTGAAAGTTGACAGTATTCAATCCAATTCCTTCAGACTTACAAATGATCAAAGATCCAAGGCACTGGATTCTAATAGCAGATGGCATAGTTTCAACGATGAACCCCTAATAGGCTTGAGGCTCAATTATAACTAAATTGTAACTTCCATATACTCTCCTCAAGGTATTGAATACCATAATATACAGGAGAATCAACTCAAAATAAATATATATAAAATTCAGCTTGGTAAAATTATTTACTTGGGTGTGCATGGACATAAAAGCATATTTCTAAAATTTGTTTGCCACAACCCTAGTACTTAGGAAATCACATTCACCAAATAACAAGAGTTAAATATAATCCATATTAATACTCAAATGGTGGGATAAAATGCTGAGTGAAATTTGAATTGTAATTCAAATGATTTCTTTACAAATAAAATACGTCAACAGGTCTCAAATCTTACAGTTTATTTGTCTTTTCATTGACAGTTTCTCTTGTACCCAAAATTGTATGTGAATTTCTTTAAAAATAAAACACATCAATAGGTCTCAAATATTACAATTTACTTTTCTGCCTTCTTGTTCTGCGACATAATTTTTCTTGTACTCCTCTAATACCTGATCATTTGTGCTGCCAGAGAAAAGCAATAGACCATCAAATGAAGTACAACACTATGACAGAAACATTTATATAGCGTTAGGTATATAATTCAAAAGCAAACACTCTGGATTAACGACCTCTAATAAATTCAATCTCTCTGTCTCAACCCCTTTTGCTGAAAGTCATGTATTATATTCATAACTGGAAATGCTTCCATCTTCAGAAAAAAGAAAGGAAGAAGCCTTCGTTTAGTTCTTGTTTTCAATTTCATTGTCACATGATAACCACTTCAACTCCAGATTATGCTAGCTAAGACACAGATTTATCTAAGGACTGCTAATTATGTTTTATCTGTCATATTTATATCCCGTAGTCTAAGGAGGCAACTTTTTGCCTGAAAAAAAATGGAAATTCCGGCACAATTTTGACACTCTGGCAGAAATTTTTGGAAAACCAGTTTACAGCTGTCAAGCTTCAGAATTTTGGGTGCCTCAAGGGTTTTTGATGATGCTAAATCCATTTCCACCATAAAAAAACGATTCAAACATTCACACGGTCAGATTTTTTCAACGAAAAAAAGCTGGATTCTGGCAAGAAATGGCTGTCCATCTGAAAAGAAAATAGAGGAAAGTTACATGCGACAAGAACTCACTCATGATAAGAAAGCAATAAAGTCCTGTGAAGAAGAGGAATAACAATGAATTATATGCGGTGGCACAAGATAATTTTTCCAAAATCCCGATGCCCATTGACCTGATTAACCATACCAAATTTTAGCTTGCACTTGGATCTTACGGCTTTCAGAAAACCCTTGCACCTTTTTTCCCTTGATCTGTGTGTGTTGATTTATTAAGTTGAAAAGCATCTGCTAGGCATCTACGTACTTGGTTCCAAGAAGTAAAATCATTATTAAATGCCTGAGAGAACAAAATATGTTGCATCTCTTAAAATTCAGGCAAGGTAACTATATATATGTCATAAGCGTTCGTAGTTACTTCAAGATATTTACAAAGTCAAGAGTCAAACAGAAGTTGCTAGACTGGGCTTGGCAACTGGAAGCTAACTTGGTGAGGCTGGAGCAAAACATGCCTGCTCCCCCACTCAATACTGTTAATATGTATACTCCAAATAAATGGTGCCTAAACACAGTAAGAATAGGGTCAAAATACCTACAAGAGGCCACCGTACATCTAGAATCATCATTCTTCAAAAATGCTAGGACTAAATGTAACCAAATATATGAAGTCCGTGAGTGTTGAAGACATAATTAAGGGCCGTTAACACTGGAAAAGCCAAAATCTCATACTGACTGGGAACCACACCAAAACTGGGAAAAACTCCGGAAAATAATTGGTCCTATAAATATACATAAAATATTCAAATATATATATATATATATATTATATATATGCGAACTGTTGATTTTGGGTAGCATCGGATGTGCTCTAACTCCGAAATTTTGTGGAGGGGCTAAAACACATGAGATCTCCAGAGCCCAGAGATTGTTTGGAGAAATTCCCCCCAGATGAGGAGTTATTAAAATAATTAATATTTTTAATGGTTTTTAAGTCTAAAGTTAGGAAAATAAAAATATTAATGTGTATTAATAAAAAAATGGGTGAGAAGGTTCTAAGTGACGAGTATCAAGCATGTTTTAATCTTAGCCATTGATTAGAGATTAGATCACAGTCGTTGATTCATCAATAGGTAAAGTATAAGAGGAGGTTGAGGGTCAGTTGGAGACACCAAGAGATCAAAGAGTTCGATTTTTCTAAGGCGTGGTTTGCTGAGAAATTTGAGCTAGTGGTTTAAATCGCAGAGAGAGAGGGCAGTTCGGCAGAGGGAATTCAGTCCAAGGCCGAGAATACATAGCAGAGAGGCAGAAAAGCAGCAGGAGAGAGCGCAACTCCAGAGAAGGTGACGCAAAAGCTAGAGGGGCTAACGCAGTCCCTTAGAGGCAGCGCTGGGGTTTGTTGTGGGGAAGAGAGAGCAGTAGTTCAGCATATCGACTTCTGAGCAAGGGAGGCTCACTGGGAGGGTGACACAACTCCTAGAGGAGGTGACCCAGTTCCAGCGCAGAGCTTGGAGTAGCCATCGCAGCCCAGCACTGGGAACAACATTGTCATCTATGGGGTTTGATCATCCAGTTGCTGGAATTATCAAAATATCTATCTCTGGATATAGGCACTTCTGCCAGGTTTATTCTCTGTTGGGTAAGCTAGATTTGGCACCCTAGTTGTATTCAGAAATCTTCTTAATAATACAAACCCTCTATACGCTGCACTAGTTTTCCTGAATTAGGTTTTTCCAGGGACGATTGTCCGAAAATAATGGTGTCCCTTGTGTGATTGTCTTAGCTTATTTCAGTTCATGATCTGTATGTATGTGTAGGCTGCAATAGTGTTTTCATTGTTGTTTAAGTAATTAAATAACTTGTTAAATGTAAAGAAGTACGAGATAATAAACCAGTGATTGCAGTAGAATTTCTGATGTGTACTTTCAGAAATTTTCACGAGCATTGCAGATCATGGGAGACTAAGAACACCAGCCAAGAAATCTGGAGAATTTGCAGCAAAAAAGCAATTGTCCCAAGTGATAGCACTATTCCAAAGCCAGAGACACAGAAGGAGGAGTGACGCAGTGCAGAAAAGGTGACTCAGAGGCTCACACAGTGCCTGCGTCAACACTCTGAGCTAGGTGAGGGTGACATAGTCGCTGGGAGGAGACCATGCAGTAGCTGTGTCAGCGATCTAGGCCAATGCACAAGCAGAAGTGGGGGCAGATCAGGCTCACGCACTGCCACGTCATCTTTTTGAGCCAAGAAGGATTGACGCAGTGGCCAGGAGGAGATGATCCAGCTCAAGCAGTGATTGCGTAGAGCCAAAGGGGGCTCAGATTCTTCAGTTATTGGGGCTAAGGGAGCATAACAAATTTCGATTTGAGGAGTTGGTGGGACGATGTTTCTGTTGGTGCAAAACAATGTCTGTGTAGACAGAGCCAAGGTAGAGGGAATCACTGCCTTGACAGATTTCTAGCCAAGAAATCTAGATTCGGGTTGCAGCAGCTAAGGATGATTGGAGAGGAGCGATTCAATAGTTGGCCAGAGGATTTCCGAGAGGGAAATCAGGACTCAAAGGGAGTCTGGAGAGGAACTTATTCCTTAGAGGGTTTCTTGCACCCAAGGAATCCAAATCCAAGTCCTGCTAGATTGACGGTAGGAGAGGGAGAAGAGAACCAGTCCTATTTTTGAGCAAAGATGGCAATGAATGGGTTGAGGGATCAAGACAAATTGGACGGAGCATCCAATTTTGTCATCTAGAAGGCCAACATCCTAGCAATCCTAGATAAACATCGCATCAAGGACTATGACTTGAAAGTGGTTGTTGTTCCGGTTGACGCTGATGCGGCAAAGAAGTACAAGGAGGCCTAGGAGAACACAAAGTGCATGATCTTAGATGGGGTCAAAGATCATGTAGTACCACACATTTTTGAGAAGGAAACAAGGGAGATGTGGGAGACACTACCACCTTGTACCAGGGCTGTTCCGTGCAACGGAATATGCTATTAGAAAATTAGCTGAGACAGTACTAGATGCAGAAAGGAGAGGAGATAGATCCCTTCCTTCTTACTTTGCAAGGGATTCGCAACCAGTTGACTTCTGTAGGGTCTACACCAGATCCTGAGTTCATGGTTAGGACTGCCCTGAATGCAATCACTGAGGACTGGGAGACATTTGTCCAAAGTATTTTGGGCAGAGCGACTCTCCCTAGTTGGGAGGAGATGTGGGTAGCTCTTCTACAAGAAGAGCTCAAGAGGTTGACCAAGGTAGGGAGTAGCGGCAAGGAAACCCGGGTCAAGAAAGAGGAGGAGGAGGATGCAACTCTTGCATCATTGGGACAACAAGGGCAGCAAAAGAGAAAGAAGGACATAACCAAGGTTAGATGCTTCAACTGTGGGGAACTGGAACATTACGCCACTCAATGCCTTTGGAGGAAGGGCAAGGGGGAGGCTTCTGACTCAAAGGTTGCTCCAGCGAAAGCTAACAAGGAAGGCGAGGATGACGATTGTGCCATGAGTGTTCATGTGCCTCTGAAGAAGAGGTGGGGCGACATGGAGTTGTAGTCAAGAGGACTAAATGACAACGCAGGATCCTTGAGGTGCCCAAACACTTGGATCACATACGGCTACAGGATCCCTTAACGACAGTAGCAAAATGATGGGTGTCGATTGGAGCGACAGTGGCAGAGCTAGAGTGCCAAAGTCTGAGGCAGTGCAATGGATGTTGTAGCAGTGGAAGAGGCAAAGAGCAGTTTGCAGCAGCGCAGTAGCAGTAGAGGGTCAACACAGATTAGCAGCAGAGGTAGCTTCAACATCATGAGGCATCCATACTGACCAGCATGTCAGTGTTTGGGTGAGTTTTCAGTTGCTTACTTCTTAGCAACTAAGTCGCAATGCAGCAGTTAGCAGTGGCAGTGTTATGGGCAGCATGATGTAGCATTTTGAGAGGGATTTGTAGTACAGATGCAACAATGGCAGTGGCAGAGTCACGGGCAACAATACAGGAAGCAGTGGTGCAGTGGATGAAAGGCAGTAGGCCAAGCATCAACAACACAAAGGATCGATGCAATGGATCAATGTAATGCTTCTATGGGGAAGTATTGTTAAAGCACATTCCTCGCTAAGAAGGAGTGTTGATTTTGGGTAGCATCGAATGTGCTCTAGCTCCAAAATTTCATGGGGGTCCTAGAACACATGAGATCTCCTGAACCCAGAAATTGTTTGGAGAAATTCCACTCGGATGAGGAGTTATTAAAATAATTAATATTTTTAATGGGTTCCTAAGTTTAAACTTTGGAAAATAAAATATTAATGCGTATTAATAAAAATATGGGTGAGAAGGTTCTAAGTGACGAGGATCAAGCCTGTTTTGATCTTAGTCGTTGATGAGAGATTAGATCACGGTTGTTGATTCATCAACAGGAAAAGTATAAGAGGAGGCTTGAGGGTTAGTTGGAGACACACCAAGAGATCAAAGAGTTCGATTTTTCTAGGGGCGTGGTTTGCTGAGAAAATCAAGCTAGTGGTCTGAGTTGCAGAGAGGGGCAGTTCGGTAGAGGGACTTCAGTCCAAGGCCGAGAATACATTGCAGAGAGGCAAAGCAACAGTAGGAGAGACAACGCAACTCCAAAGAGGGTGACACAGAAGCTAGAGGGGTTGACGCAGTCCCTTAGAAGCAGCTCTGGGGTTTTCTGTGGGGCAGAGAGAGCAGCAGTTCAGCATATCGACTTCTGAGCAAGGGAGGCTCCTCGAGGAGGTGAAGCAGCTGCTAGAGAAGGTGACGCAGTTCCAGCGCAGAGCTTGGAGCAGCCATAGCTGCCTAGCACTGGGAACAACATTTTCATCTATGGGGTTTGATCATCCAATTGTTGGAATTTTCAAAATACCTGTCTCCGGATAGAGGTACTTTTGCCAGGTTTATTCTCTGTTGGGCGAGCCGGATTTGGCGCCCTAGTTGTATTCAGAAATCCACTTAATAATACAAACCCTCTATATGCTGCATCGGTTTTCCCGAATTGGGTTTTTTCGGGGATGATTGTCCAAATATAACAGTGTCCCTTGTGTGATTGTCTTAGTTTATTTCAGTTCATGATCTGTATGTATGTGTCGCTGCAATAGTGTTTTCATTGTTGTTTAAGTAATTAAATAACTTGTTAAATGTAAAGAACAAGTAGGAGATGATAAACTAGTGTTTGTAGTAGAATTTCTGATGTGTAGATTCAGGAATTTTAACATGGTATCAAAGCATTGCATATCATAGGAGACTGAGGACACTAGCCAAGAAATTCGGAGAATTTGCAGCAGAAAAGCAGCTATCCCGAGTGACAACGTTGTTCCAAAGCCAGAGACGCAGAAGGAGTGACGCAATGCAGAAAAGGTGAGGCAGAGGCTCACGTAGTGCCTGCGTCCACACTCTGAGCTAGGTGAGGGTGACACAGTCGCTGGGAGGAGCCCATGCAGTAGCTGCGTCAACTATCTAGGTCAGCGCAGAAGCAGAAGGGGGGGCAGATTAGGTTCACACAGTGCCACATCATCTTTTTGAGCTAGGAAGGATTGACGCAGCGGTCAGGAGAAGTCGACCCAGCTCATGCAGTGATTGCGCAAAGTCAAAGGGGCTTAGATTCTTCAGTTGTCGGGGCTAAGGGAGCAGAGAAAATTTCGATTTGAGGAGCTAGTGGGATGCTAATTCTGTTGGTGCATAACAGTGTCTGTGGAGACAGAGCCAAGGTAGAGGGGATCACTAGCTTGACAGATTTCTAGCCAAGAAATCTAGATCTGGGTTGCAGCAGCTAAAGATGATTGGAGAGGAGCGATTCGACAGTTGGCCGGAGGATTTCCGAGAGGGAAATCAGGACTCAAAGGGAGTCTAGAGAGGAACATGTTCCTTAGAGGGTTTCTTTCGCCCAAAGAATCCGGATCCAAGTCTTGCTAGATTGATGACAAGGAAGGGAGAAGAGAGCTAGGCCTATTTTTTTAGTAGAGATGGCAATGAATGGGTTGAGGGATCAGGTCAGATTGGACGGAGCATCCAACTTTGTCATCTGGAAGGCCAGGATCTTGGTAATCCTAGATAAACATCGCATCAAGGACTATTCCTTGAAAGTGGTTGTTGTTCTAGTTGACGTTGATGCGGCAATGAAGTACAAGGAAGCGAAGGCAAAGTGCATGATCCTAGATGGGGTCAAAGATCATGTAGTACCACACATTGCTGAGAAGGAAATAACAAAGGAGATGTGGGAGACCTTGATCACATTGTACCAGAGCTCTTCCGTGCAACGAAATATGCTATTAGAAAATCCGTTGAGACAGTACCAGATGCAAAAAGGAGAGGAGATAGATCCCTTCCTTTTGAGGTTGCAAGGGATTCGCGACCAGTTGACTTCCGTAGAATCTATACCAGATCTTGAGTTCATGGTCAGGACTGCCCTAAATGCAGTCACCGAGGACTGAGAGACATTTATCCAAATTTTGGGTAGAGCGACTCTCCCCAGTTGGGAGGAGATGCGGGTATCTCTTCGACAAGAAGAGCTTAAGAGGTTGACAAAGGCATGGAGTAACGACAAGGGAACCTGGATCAAGATGGAGGAGGAGGATGCAGCTCTCGCATCATTGGGATAGCAAGGGCAGCAGAAGAGAAAGAAGAAGGACATAACCAAGGTCAGATGCTTCAACTGTGAGGAACTAGGACATTATGCCACTCAGTGCCCCCGGAAGAAGGGCAAGGGGCAGGCTTCTGACTGAAAGGCTGCTCCAGCGAAAGCTGACAAGGAAGGCGAAGATGACGATTGTGCCATGAGTGCTCATGCGCCTCTAGAGAAGAGGTGGGACGACATGGAGTTGTAGTCGAGAGGACTACATCACATGGTAGGATCTTGAGGTGCCCAAACTCTTGGATCACATACGACTACGGGAGCCCTTAACGACAGTAGAAAAATGACAGGTGTTGGTTGGAAAGAGGTGTGATGGAGCGATAGTGGCAGAGCTAGAGTGCCAAAGTCTAAGGCAGTGCAGTGGATGTTGTAGCAATGCAAGAGGCACAGAGCAGTTTGCAGCAGCGTAGTAGCAGCAAAGGGTCAGCACAGATTAATAGCAAAGGTAGCTTCAGCGTCACAAGGCATCCATACTGACCAGCATGTCAGTGTTTGGGTGAGTTTTCAATTGCTTACTTCTCAACAACTGAGTTCCAATGCAATAGTTAGCAGTGGCAATGCTATGGGCAACATGATGCAACGTTTTGAGAGGGAGTTGTAGTACAGATGCAACAATGGCAGTGGCAGAGTCATGGGCAGCAGCACATGAAGCAGCGGTGCAGTGGATGAAGAGCAGCAGGCCAAGCATCAGCAGCACATAGGACTGATGCAGTGGATCAGTGTAATGCTTCTATGGGGAAGTATTGCTAGAGTACATTCCTCGCTAAAAGGGAGTGTTGATTTTGGGTAGCATCGGATGTGCTCTAGCTTTGAAATTTTGTGGAGGCGCTAGAACACATGAGATCTCCAGAACCTAGAAATTGTTTGGAGAAATTCCACCTAGATGATGAGTTATTAAAATAATTAATATTTTTAATGGGTTCCTAAGTCTAAACTTAGGAAAATAAAAATATTAATGTGTATTAATAAAAATATGGGTGAGAAGATTCTAAGTGACGAGGATCAAGCCTGTTTTAATCTTAGCCGTTGATTAGAGATTAGATCACCGTCATTGATTCATCAACAGGAAAAGTATAAGAGGAGGCTTGAGGGCTAGTTGGAGACACCAAGAATCAAAGAGTTAGATTTTTCCAGGGCAGGGTTTGCTGAGAAAATCGGGCTAGTGGTCTGAGTTGCAGAGAGAGAGCGACAGTTCAGTAGAGGGACTTCAGTCCAAGGCCGAGAATACATAGCAAAGAGGTAGAGCAGCAACAGGAGAGACAGTGCAACTCCAGAAAGGGTGACGCAAAAGCTAGAGGGGTTGACACAGTCCTTTAGAGGTAGTGCTAGGGTTTTTCTATGGGGCAGAGAAAGTAGTAGTTCAGCATATTGACTTTTGAGCAAGGGAAGCTCACTGGGAGGGTGACACAGCGCCTAGAGGAGGTGACACAACTCCAGCGCAGAGCTTGGAGCAACCATCGTTGCCCAACACTGGGAACAACATTGTCATATGTGGGGTTTGATCAGCCAATTGTTGGAATTGTCAAAATATATGTCTCAGGATAGAGGTACTCTGTCGAGTTTATTCTCTGTTGGGTGAACCGGATTTGGCACCCTAGTTGCATTTAGAGATCTGCTTAATAAAACAAACCCTCTATATGTTGCACTGTTTTTCCCGAATTGGGTTTTTTCAGGAATGTTTATGCAAAAATAACAGTGTCCCTTGTGTGATTGTTTCAGTTTATCTCAGTTCATGGTCTATATGTATGTGTAGGCTGCAATAGTGTTTTCATCGTTGTTTAAGTAATCAAATAACTTGTTAAATGTAAAGAACAAGTAGGAGATGATAAACCAGTGATTGCAGTAGAATTTCTGATGTGTAGATTTAGAAATTTTCACACAAACCATTAGCCACCAAATATGCAAAGTTTGCTCATAAATATAGCAAGGAGTTGAAGGGTTAGCTTGATTGTTTGCCACCAATGTTGTCGGGCATTTGACTAGTTTTGTGTCGGTGGGTGCCCACTTCAAATCCCTTTGGGTGAGGTGCACTAGTCTACCCTAATAAGTTTACTAAAGATGCCATATACAAAAGTGGGCAAGCATCCCTTGGGTTCCCAACAAGGTTTTCCTTGGAAAAAAGATATAACATGTAAGGATGAATATAACAATATGGAACCCACTGTAATAAATATCTGAACAAAAACACATACCATTGACATGCTAAATGGTCTATAGAGTCCTAAAAATTATGTTACAATAAATCTCACATATTATCAAAATCATTCCTTAGATCAAGATCCTGATCAACACCCTCTGCCTCGTAGCTCGCCTCAATCTTCCAATAGCATCACTAATGCTTGGAGCCTCTAGTGTTTGTAAGTGGCTTCAAGTCCATCCAACCCAAATCACGACAACAAAAATTGTTGGCTAACAATCGACAATCCATTCTAGAGAAAGAACAATATCCTTCAGCACAATGGGATCTATATCAACTATTTTGTTCAACAATTAGTTGGACCTGAAACGAAGGTTGTGTTGTATGAAAACTAAATCATTCAATCATAATTGTTCTAAACGATTTCTTGTTAGTTTTTGTAGCATCGGATGTGTTTTAGTCACGAAAATTGGTGGAGAGTCTACTATACAAGAGATCTCCATAACACAGAAATCGTTTCTGGAAATTCCACCTAGAAAAGGCTTAATTAGATTATTAACCTATTTTTTAATGTTTCCTAAGTCTAAACTTAGGAAAACTAGTCAATTAATCAGAATTAATTAAGTCAAGGTGAGAATTCTCTAGAAACTCACACGGATCGACTCTGGTATGACCTAGCCCTTGACTATGTTTTAATTTAGGTTGTTGGAGCTCCAACAGAGGATTATACAAAGAAGTTGATGGGCACTTGGAGAATATACTTGAGACATTTGAGAAGCTCGATTTCCTTGGCAGATCGGCTTCTAGAGAGCAACAATAATTGTCGGAGAGCCAGAGATCGAATCAGAGACAGTGAGGGGTAGTGACAGTGATCTAGAGGAAGATTTCCAGATCTAGAGAGGCAGCAACAAGTGAAAAAAGTGATCCACGCAGACGCAACACAAGGACTACGCAGTAGCTGAAGCAGAGCAGTTCGATTTAGTTGGGGAGGAAGTTGATTCAGCTTCCAAAGGTCGGGAAAGTCTTCCAGAGGGTCGGAGAGTCACTTCCAGTAGCAAACGCTGGCAAGACAGCTTGCTTGGAGGCTCATTTAAGCCACACATGTGAGAGGTAGCACAGGGGCTATGCAGAGGACCTACGTTGGGGTTTGGACGACTAGTTTTTCAAGAGGAGCTAGTGTCGAGATTGCTTGTGCAGTGAGAAAAATTCTTCTCTCTAATTATTTTTGTCAAATACTTCTTGTTTGGATTGCCAGTTGGGCATCCATAGCTTGTACTTAGATTTCACTGCTGCATAATAATAAAACCCTCAACTGTTGCACCGTTTTTCCCAGGTTGGGTTTTTCTGGAGACATTTGAACATAAATGATTGTGTCATATTTCATGTGTGTGGGCTAGCATTTCTTAGTTTCCAATGCTATTATTTTCCGTGGTTTTATTTGTGAAGGTTACAATGTGAATTATTTGGTATTTGTCGTAGCAAATAAATCATTAAATTAATTAGAAAACTAATTTCCAGTTGCTGCAATAGGATTTTAGTATTGACATTTTCACATGGTATCAGAGCGTGAGTGATCAACCGAGAAGCTCAGAAGCGAAGGAGAGAATTTCGTTGTTCAAAGGGAGCAGCGTGTTGAAATTCTCAGAGGTTGCACAGTACCCAGATTGGCAGTTCGAATTGTTGGGGTAGGAGTACGATTTTTAGTTGTAGGTTGGCAGAAAAGTCGATTTGCCCAAGATAGTGATTCCAATAGTGAGAGGGAGCAGCAGCAACTTAGATTTTCGCTAAGCAGGTTCCTTGGTTGGACACAGAGGGTTTTGCGGCAGTTTACAGCAGTAGAATCAACGTCGGGTGGTAGAGAAATTGCATACACAAAGGGAGATTTCTATCAAAGGGTTTCTAGCCAAGAAATCTGATTTTCCCAGTTGCAGGTGACAGTAACAGTTAGCAGAACCATGCATTCCAAGAGGGAGTGTGAGTAGCATAGCAATAGTCGAGCAGAGGAAGGGGGAGTTTCCATACCAAATTCAGAGATGGCCACAACAAGGCTCAGAAACCAAGATAGATTAGAGGGAGCATCCAACTATGTCATCTGGAAGGCTAGGATGTCCTTCCTTCTAGATGAATATGGTCTGAAAGTCTGTGGACAATGTTGTAGTAGTACCCCAAGATGCATATCAATAGGAGTACAAAAAGGAAATGGCGAAGCGAAGCTAAAGTGAATGATTTTGGATGGAGTTCAAGATCATATAGTCTCGCATATTTTTGGCAAGAATATTGCCAAGGAAATATGGGTAGCTCTCTCCACACTATATCAGAGTTCTTCCAAGCAGCGCAAGATGTTTCTCAAGAGAAGCCGAGAACTATCAGGATGCAAAAGGGTGAAGGCATAAATCCCTTCCTCACTCGGATTCGGGAGGTCCGATATCAGCTAGCAGTTGTTGGGGAGGTACCCCAACCCACAGAGCTTGTATGATTGGCACTAAACAGTGTCTCAAAGGACCGACAAAGTATTTGTCCAAAGCATATTGGGAAGAAACAGTTGGCCTGGTTGGGACAGGATGTGGGTTAATTTGAAGCAGGAGGAGTTGAATCGAGCTTGTTAAAATTGGCAACTAGGGCCAAACTCCATGTGGGTCATATTATTTATGGCAGCTGATATTTTTATTGGATCCCTCTCATTGAGAGGTGTAGGATTGATCTAAAGATCATCCGGTTCCGATAAGTATTTATGAAGTTATGAATTTATTTATGTTATGGACAAATTGTTAAGTTGGCCAACAACTTATGTAGGCTCAGAAGCCAACAGTCATGTCTATTCAACCTCTACGTTTTAGTATAAATAGAAGAGGACTTCAAGTCATTTCTACACACACTTGGATCTCTTCTTCTCTCTACTTGTCTTTGGGTTTTAGTAGGAGGAGAGTTCCTAAGGAAAAGCCGGAAAAGCTGAAAAAGTTGGCATTGCCGGAAAAGCTAGAACTGCCGAAAAGCTGAAAAAGCTGGAAAAGCTGGAACTGCAAGAAACGCCGGAATAGCCAGAAAAGCTGGAAAATTTGGTACTGCCAGAAAAGTCGAAAAAGCAGGAAAAGTCGAAACTGTCGGAAAAGCCAGAAAAGCCGGAACCGTCAAAAAAGCTGGAAAAGCCAGAACTGCCGGAAAAGCCGGAATTGCCGAAAAAGCCGGAAACATCAGAAAAGCCAGAAATACCGAAAAAGCTGGAAAAGCCAGAAAAGCCAGAAATGACGGAAATGTCGGAACTGCCAGAAAAGCCAGAACTACCAAGAACTACCGAAACAGCTGGAGCATCTGTCTCCGAAGGAGAGCAGCATGATGTATGAGATCATGGGCCGCATAATAAGTAGCATGATGATATGAGCATGGGTAGCATAATGATGCATGATGATATGAGTATGGGCAGCATGATGTATGAAATAGCATAATAAGTAGCATGATGATATGAGCATGGGCAGCATAATGATGCATGATGATATGAGCAGGGGCAGCATAATGATGCATGATGATATGAGCATGAGCAGCATAATGATGAATGAGATCATAAGCATGGGCAACTTGATGATGAATAAGACCATGGAAGATGCAGCATGATGAGCAGCATGAAGATGATGAATGAGAGGCAACACTACAATAGGTGAAGCCGTCACCTTGGAGAATTAGTTGAAGCAGAATGTCTTCAACTGATCTCATCATTATAGGAAATGATCTATGCTCAGATCTAGATAAGTCAAAGTGTTGACTTCTGCTGTAAATGTACTATCTCTCTCACTTTCTCTACTGAACTTTGAAGAACATGAAAGAAGAATTGATCAAGGGTTTCCCCATATTGTGGGGTTTGTCTCTGGCTAGCACCACATCTTGTGTCCTCTTATCTCGGCTTGTCTTTTGCTATTTATATTTATGTTCTATCTGTAGTTTACTTTATGCTGATGTGATTGCTAATGTGGAAAAGAAATTGAAAGAAATTGCTCTAGCATAGAACATACCTAAAATTAACATGGTATCAGAGCTGAGGTGAAGACAATGCCCAAGCAAGAGTGAAAGAGCAATCACCAAAGACAATAAGGACAAGAAAAAGGGATCAATGAGTTCCACATCTCTCTTCTAAGTTCGCTAAGGGTGAAGTGGAAGCAGAGAATATTATCAGAATGGCACAACGGAAGATCACTTCATTGGGAAGTTCAGATCTAAGGGTGGAAGGAAAGGCAAATGCCTTGGTTGCAATAAGTTCGGCCATCATGCAAAAGAGTGTCCGAATAGCAGAGACACATCTCTTGATGAAGATAACAATCATTCCAAGGACATCTTCAATGATGAGAAGAATGATAAGTAATGCAAGTCATCAAGGAAATGGTTGACTCTTCAAAGAAAGCAAGTAACCCCAAAATCTCTTTTATGTACCTGATCGCAAGAAGAACTTGGTGTCCATCTCAGAAATGGAAGTTTAAGGTTTCGGGGTGGCAGTCATCGATGGAAAGGTACGTGTTTGAAAAATGATTTTTCAAAGATGTTTTAGAGTTCAGGGTTGTATCAAGTCCACTGGGGACCATGTCCATTGACTTAGCACCGGAGGTCTGTGAGTCAGATGGTGATCGGGATGCCTAAATTCAAAAAGAGCATGAAGGTACATGTCTGAGATGTATTGAAGGAAAATCTTACAAGGGGACCATTCCCCTCATGTAGCAGGTCCACAGGTTTGGAACAACCTGTGGAGTTTGAGATTCATGAACAGGAATCTCATGTATACAAGTGGAAGAAAACCCTCTATGGCTTGAAGAAAAACATCACGGGTGTAGTATGAGAGGATTGATAGCTGTTTGATGAAGCTGAGATTCACTAGGAGTGAAATCGATCCAAACCATTACCCAAAGTTTGTGGATGATAGACCTCTCATACTGGCACCTCATAAGGATGACCTATTTCTGACAAGTGCAGACCCTCTCATTTGCAGAAGTAAGAGGGAGTTGGATTCCGAATGTGGAATGATAAACTGCAAGCCTGTTACTACCTCGAGGATATTAGCTTTCAAAAGTTATATGGTAGCGATGTCGGACCAGATTTGGGAAATGCCTCTGAGTTTCATAAACTCAATCACGTTGATGTGCTTGGTGAACTCCGGACATATGTTTTGCAGTTAGCATGTTGAGCTCATATTTGGTTGAGCCTCACTGGATTGGTGCCAAGAATCCTCTGAGATATCTTCCGGGCACAATATCTCATGGATTGAGATACATTGCTGGAAATATGAAAACTGCATGATTATTCGAATGCTGACTGGGCAGGCAGTGTGGAGGATCATTAGAGCACTTCTTAGTGCTAGTTCTCTTTGGATTCTGCTTCAATATCATGGATGAGCAGGAAGCAAAAATCGGTTTTTATAAGTACCACTAAGATTGGATACATAACTACAAGTATGACCTCGTATGAAGTTGCCTGGTTGAACTCTTTAGTGAGTACACATGATGAATACCACCGTGATTCTCTGTGACAACCAGAGGTGGGATTCAATTATTGAGGAATCTCGTATTCAATGATTGCTCCAGTGGATAGACATCAGATACTGCCTTATCTGGGATATGGTAAGTTGATGAGCAAGGAGGCTCCATCGCACTGAGATGATGTACAGGTCGCTACACTTTGTCAAAGCCCCGGGGAAAGATCAAATTTGTGATTTTCCCGAACGACTTGGAGTCGTCGAGAGATCCTTGTAAAAGGGTCCTGCACGTTGCATACTGTTGTCGCGCGGATTGGCACGGCAACGCTCAGACCAGGGGCTGTCACTCTGATCCCCGATCCCTCCGTTTAAGCCTGTCTCCCGCGGCTAAGGGGGGTAGACCCTGAGAGATGATGAAGACCAATTGTCGACCAGTTGGTTGGGAGACACGAGACACGATTAGGATAATCACTAAAATGATTTGACTAATTAGCAAACCAGTGCCTTGAGAGATCATTATTAAGATGATTACTTGTTAAATGATATAGAAACGTGAAACGTGAACAGCAATCATTTGTCATCAGCTAGATATCATATTCGTATCTCGATTTGAAACTTCAGATCTCAACGTAAAAGCTATAACATGAAAACAACTGAATCTGGCAACAAGAATAATTTTTTATTTTTTATATTTTTCATGATGAAGACAAATGCTTTAAATGAAAGGAGAAAATTTGTTTTGACTTTTCAAAATAGAAACTAAGC
>APFE030455073.1:449216-465789 GCA_000404065.3 Pinus taeda | reverse complement strand
ATGTGGGACCCTTGGTGTCCTTGGAGGTGACTATTCCCGCCGAAGAAGTCCTCGCCCTCCAACAGAGCTGGCAAAACCTGTCGCTTGAAAACACAGAAAACACTTGCAAACAAATTGTTAGAGCAAAAAGAGACTTGGCATATAGAGACCAAGTTGAGCTTGTCATTCAGCCGAGAATGGACAAGCTACAACAAGTGTACAAGATATACCAAGCCCAGAAGAGATTTGAGATAGCTGCAAATCTCTCCTCCCTAGACAATAGTGCCTTCAGGCAAAATGAAAAACAACTAGATAGCAAATGAAAATCACATGAATATTAAACGACACAAGTATACCTCATGTACCAAGGCATGCACCACAAGAGAAGTTGGTAACCCCAAAGACTTTTATTTATTAATGTAAATGCTGAGTACAAAATCAGGCAGAGTCTTCGCCAGCCCAATAGCTCGTTCTATCCTGTACAATAAGAGCCCAAGGCTCATATAAATAGGAAAATGGGAGACAATCCCAAGGCAAATTCCAATGACAAATGGCAATCAGGTGAAGATCCCAATGAAAAAATGAAATGACAAGTGGCTTGATGACAATCCCAATGTGAAGATAACTGCTGTTTATGAACAAGTTTAACTGGCTGTGTAATGGCTGCCTTTGATGTTGAGCTCGGCTGCCCATGCAACTGCTGCTTTATATGCCTTAACTACACCTTAATTGTTGTTCACGTGACTTGTAAATTGTTGATTGAACCATGTGACAAACTGCTGGTTGAACTGCTGCTCTAACTGCCTGGAATATACTACGTAAACAGCTGTGTAATTGCTGATTGAACTGTTGTTAACTGCTGTCTATCTGTTGCTATGCAAACCACGTAACATCTGCTGAGTGGGCTGAGCTGCCAACGTGTAATACTGGGCCCATGTTTGCTGCCATATACATGCGTTAATACCTTTGACTGCCAGCGTATGCACCTGTTTTAATTGCTGACCTGAGAATATGCTGCTGACTGCACGTTACATTGTGGCTGGGCTGCCGTACGGACAGCGTACGGACAGCTGAGTTATAAACTACGCTGCCACATGTATTTGCTGAGTGGTTTTCCATTGGGCTGAGTGATATGCTGAGATGAATGCGTATTACCTTTGCTGTCCAACGTTATATTGCTGTTGACCCACGTTTGCTGCCAGCGTACGGACTGTGTACGGCTGAGTTATTTGTTTTAATTTATGGGTAATACATATACCATGTGGGCTGAGGTGGGGTCCCACTTTAACATTATAATTTCAACCTTTTAATATATTGTAATTTCTTCATATTAAATCAAAGTGAATTTTCAACCATACGATGAACCTCAACCTGGTGCCTTTGACTTTGACTTTTGACTTGCTTTGACTTTGACTTTTGCTGAGTTGAAACTTCATGTGGTGGGCCCCACATTGCTTTGCCACGTCACCTTTGACTTTCTGCTTGACTTCCATGTCAAAATTTGACTTATTTTGACTTTGGAAAATTTTTTAATTTTTCCAATTATTTATTTTTTTGAATTTTTTCTTCATTTTTGCCACTGTCACTGGAAAAATTACCTTTTGAGGGACTCTGAGTCGTTTTTTGACCCCCAAAGTAGGCTCTAGGAGAATGTTGGGCCTCTGAGGATGAATTTTGACTGGTCATACGCCCCAGGCATCTCCTAATGCCACTTATTTATGCCTTTATATAAAAAAATAATTAAAAAATCCCGTTTTACGGGAAATTTTTAACTATTAAAAAATCCTACCTAGACCTAGCCAAATTCCACGAAACTTTACATGTGATCTAGTATGGTAATATACATCGACCCTAGACACTAAGATGTGTCAGGGGCTCAATCTTCAAACCGTCACCTCGGCTTTGGGGTGTGCACGAGTGAAAAAATCCAGAGAATTATCCTCCTCTGAAAAAGAAGGGAAAAGAAAGGGATAATTCACCGGATAAAAAAAACACTCCAAGGTGTACTCGTTTGCTGATCGAGTCCCACATCCTAGGCCTGTTACAAATTCAAGAAACATCATACTAGCATCACTTATTACAATTCCCCATAGGGTGTGGAATCTGGGTACAAAGAAGAAATATGATGAGAAGATAGAAGGAGAGTTAAAAAACTCTGTTGACTGATGACATCTGATGGTACAAGTGTCCTCTGGATCATCCCTGGGCATGGAGTCGTCACATAATCATCAGGTGCTACTCCAGTAGTAAACACATACATTGAGCTCTAGGAGCTCTAGGGGCTTGCAGTTCTTACTGGAGCAATATACAACCACAGGGTGACTCACCCTCCCTTGGTGGTGCGCACTGGGACAGGATGATTCGCTCTCCTGTGGACAAGATGATTCGCTCTCGTGGGACAAGATGACTCGCTCTCTTGTGGGACAGGATGATTCGCTCTCTTGTGGACAAGATGATTCGCTCTCCTGTGAACAAGATGATTCGCTCTCTTGTGGGACAAGATGATTCGCTCTCCTATGTAACAGGATGATTAATTCTCCTGTGAGGTTTGGATGATGTGTTCTCCATGACGATTGTGTAGCAGGATGATTAATTCTCCTGTGAGGTCTGGATGATGTGTTCTCCATGACGATTGGTGTAGCAGGATGATTAATTCTCCTGTGAGGTCTGGATGATGTGTTCTCCATGACGATTGTGTAGCAGGATGATTAGTTCTCCTGTGAGGTCTGGATGATGTGTTCTCCATGGCGATTGTGTAGCAGGATGATTAATTCTCCTGTAAGGCCTGGATGATGTGTTCTCCATGGCGATTGTGCAATAGGATGATTAGTTCTCTTGTGAGGACAGGATTGATTAGGTTCTCCTGTCGAGGCATCCCACCCATGCAGTTTGGGTCTCATGGGAAGTACCTCCCATTCGATCAAAGAGCAGGGAAATGAGGATAGGGACCATAGTAGTATCGATGGACGCATCGCTGTATCTACCGTACTCCCTATGCTAGGATGACCTTCATTGATCTGGGATCAATGGCACTGCTCTGGGACTAGTGGTAGGAGTTGTACCCACTATAACACTGACTTCGGGTCGATTGAGGACTGGTCTGGGACCAGTGGTACATACTCTGAGATTGACTTCAAGTTAGTAGAGTACTGGTCTGGGACCAGTGGTAGGAATTGTACCTACTATGACACTGACTTCAGGTCGGTTGAGGACTCGTCTGGGACTAGTGGTACACACTCTGAGACTGACTTCAGGTCAGTGGAGAATGGTATGACACATTCTCGATCAATTCTTCTTCTTCATGGTTCAGCAGAGCTAAGTTGCGCAGAGCAGAGCAGAGCCAGCAAAGCTGAGCAGAGCAGAGTAGAGCCAACAGAGCAAAGCAGAGCTAGCAAAGCTGAGCAAAACAGAGCAAAGCCAGCAGAGTTGAGCAGAGCTGAGCAGAGAAGTGCAGGGCACTGATGGCAGAGATAGTATAGTTGGACATATGGATCAGCGGATGGAGTTCTCCCAAGTTGAGAGGGAGTGTTAAAATTGGCAACTAGGGCCAAACTCCATGTGGGTCATATTATTTATGGCAGCTGATATTTTTATTGGATCCCTCTCATTGAGAGGTGTAGGATTGATCTAAAGATTATCCGATTCCGATAAGTATTTATGAAGTTATGAATTTATTTATATGGACAAATTGTTAAGTCAGCCAGTGACTTATGTAGGCTCAGAAGCCCAACAGTCATGTCTATTCAACCTCTATGTTTTAGTATAAATAGAAGAGGACTTCAAGTCATTTCTACACACACTTGGACCTCTTCCTCTCTCTACTTGTCTTTGGGTTTTAGTAGGAGGAGTGATCCTAAGGAAAAGCTGAAAAATCGAAAAAGTCGAAAAAGCTGGAATTGCCAAAAAGCCGGAATAGCTAGAAAAGCCAGAAAAGCCAGAATAGCCGAAAAAGCCAAAACTACCCGAAAAGCCAGAAAAGCTGGAAAAGCTGGAACTGCTGGAAATGTCGGAAAAGCCGGAACTGCCGGAAAAACCAGAAAAGTTGGAACTGTTAGAAAAGCCAGAACTGCCGGAAAAGCCGGAAACGTCAGAAAAGCCGGAAATATCGAAAAAGCCAGAAAAGTCGGAAATGCCAGAAATGCTGGAACTATCGGAACTGCAGGAAAAGCCGGAACTGCTGGAAAAACTGCAACTACCGGGAACTGCCAAAACAGTCGGAGCATCTGTCTCCGAAGGAAAGCAGCATGATGTATGAGATCATGGGCAACATAATAAGCAGCATGACGATATGAGCATGGGCAGCATAATGATGCATGATGATATGAGTATGGGTAGCATGATGTATGAGATCATGGGCAACGTAATAAGAAGCATGATGATATGAGCATGGGCAGCATAATGATGCATGATGATATGAGCAGGGGCAGCATAATGATGCATGATGATATGAGCATGGGCAGCATAATGATGAATGAGATCATGAGCATGGGCAGTGTGATGATGAATAAGACCATGGAAGATGCAGCATGATGAGCAGCATGAAGATGATGAACGAGAGGCAGCACTACGATAGGTGAACCTGTCACCTTAAAGAATCAGTTGAAGTAGAATGTCTTCAACTGATCTCATCGTTATAGGAAATGATTTATGCTCAGATCTAAATAAGTCAAAGTGTTGACTTCTGTTGTAAATGTACTCTCTCTCACTTTCTCTGCTGAACTTTGAAGAACATAAAAGAAGAATTGATCAAGGGTTTCCCCATATTGTGGGGTTTGTCCCTGGCTAGCGCCACATATTGTGTCCTCTTGTCTTGGCTTGTCTTCTGCGATTTATATTTATGTTCTATCTACAATTTACTTTATGTTGATGTGATTGCTAATGTGGAAAAGAAATTGAAATAAATTGCTCTAGCATAGAACATATTTAAAATTAACAGAGCTCTAGTAAAGTGCACCATCAGCAATAGCAACAACAAGATTGTGAAGAGTGAGAAGAAGAGGAGAATTTGGCCCTAGCATCTAAGGGTCCCAGCCAAGGATAAGGGGGATAGAAGAAGAAGAAGTAAGACATGTCAAAGGTCAAGTACTTCAGATGTGGTGAGCTTGGTCACTACTGTTGGAAATACTGAGGGGGAGTGAATTAGTGTTTCTTTTTCCGACTATTATTTTACCAGTTAAAACATATATATTCAGAACACAAGATGAACAACAAGAATAAATGCTTTTATTAATATAAACTGTGCAGTAAAATAGATACAATATATAGATGGTTGCAATCAGTTGCCAAGCTCCAACTCGGACTTTGGTGAGGCTCCAACCTCCAGAGCACCAACTCTATTTTGCCAAGACACCAATCTTGGACTTAGGAGCACCAACTCCCAAGGACTTCAATCCTTCCATTTCCTAAGACACCAATCCCAAGGACACCTATCCTTCCTACTTCTGAGGCATCAACCCCAAGGACTCCAATCCTTCTCACTTCTAAGGCACCAGCCCCAAGGACTCCAATCCTTCTCACTTCTGAGGCACCAACCCCAAGGGTTCCAACCCAATCTTGTCAAGGCATCTTTGATAGTAATCTTCTGATCTCAGAACTCTTCTCTGCTGAGTTCTATCTGTTTACAGCTTCACTGTAGTCTCCAAGCTATAGTATCAATGACAACCAGTCTTCTTATGAATGAGTCTTTACAACTCTGTACACTGCCCACACAGTGTCCAATAGCCTTCATGCTCTCTGATAATGTCTTCACACACCTCTAGTCAGTCTATTGTTAGTTGCACTAAGCTCTGCATAAAGAACAACTTCCTGTTCAAGCTTGTGTTCTCTGTTGGCTACTTCTCCCCTTCGACTGTCTACTGTCCTGTTGGTCCTTCAACCCTCTTTCTGTTCTGCTGGATCCTCTCGCTACCTCTGTCTCCTCCAGCTTATTTTCCACAACGTTTTAACAGCCTTCAACAACATTAAAAGCTAACTCTTCTCTACTTTTTGTCTTTTATTCATTCCTCATGCCTCTCTCTATCGGTTTCCTCTCTTCGCTAGCCATTTAGCTTCCTCAACGCTTGCTGTCATTTCTTCTGTGCTCACTTGCTTCTTCAGCTTCCTGGCTTACGGTTTCCTCTATCTATTCGTGCTCACAGGACATGTTGATTCAATGGTGAGGACCGAATCATGCATAGAGAACACATATAAAAAAATTGTAACAACGCTCTCATTTTTTAATGATGGCAGGCATACACAAAGTTGGCATAGTTTAACAGACAACCACGTCCCAATCGCAATCACTATCGCCATGATTCACCCCATTTAACTGACGTTCAGCCTCCTGAACCATTGGAACAATTATCATAAGCCTTTCGGCCTAAAACACCCCGCGCAAGCGACATATTTAATTACACAGAGAATATGAGAAAAAATAGTCAACCAGACTAAAGGGCGGACTTCAATTTTAATTCACCCGCAACTATTCCTGTATCGGATCCGTATGTCGCAATCGGCGCTCAGGGCTTCTAGGAGTTCTTTATACAGCGACCTCATGACATCACAGATGGCTGACGGGCCGATCCTCCTGCGGACGCGATATAATAATAGGGTGCTATAGAATAGGACCATCGGGTCCACATACTTTATCGCAATCGCCACTTTCGGAGGTTCTTCTATAAGTCGAGCCTAAAGCATTTCCGATGGCCGATGGCCGATATCAGATGTGATATTATATTAAACTATTTATGATAGGTCCATTGGGTCCACAGCTCTATCGCAATCGGCACTTTCATGTGGCAAGGCTTTACGGCTTGCGATATTACAATAGGCATGATATAATAGGACCATTGGGTCCGCAATTGTATATCGCAATCGGTGGTTTTAATGTGGCAAGGCCTTAACCACTTGCGATACATAATCCCAACGCAACAGACGCGATATTAAATTGCAACGTATTGCAATGGTCCCATGGGTCCGCGCATATGTTATTGCAATCGAAGGGTTTCAGGGGTGACAACCCTTTTGAACTTTACAATATATATATATATATTATATATATATATATATATTGCTCCACTTATGCACCTTACTCTTGGCATATTCGATAGCTCTACTCCTCCGATAGAGTATTCGCCATAGTATATTTGTTGGGATTCTGCGCCGATAGTGTATTTGCCTTATAACTCAATCTTTCTACCTCCGATAGTGTAAACGTCATATACCTAAGTCTTCCTTCCTCCAATAGTGTATATGCCATATATGCATAGTTTTTGGCCGCCGATAGTGTTAGAGCATATATATATGGGTTTTTGGCCTCCGTTTGCGTTAAATGCATATATATATGGTTTTCTTCTTCGATATGACCCTATCTGCTCCCGTTAGCTCTGTCTGCTTCCTCCATATCGTCGATGGCTTTGTTTGCATTGTTTGTTCCATTTGCTCCTCTTCTTTGGCATATATATATGCTCTGTTCTGCTTGCTCTGTTTGCCCCTGTAGCTCCGCTAACTCTGTTTTGGCATATATATATATATATATATATATATATATATATATATATATATTATATAATATATATATATATATGTGGCTCCCCATGTAGGTTCTTCGTGGGCATGCATTACATGCCAGCGTTCTTCCGATATGGCTCCTCTTGCTCTGATATGCCTCCTTGCTATATGGTTCCTCTTGTAACTCCTCTTGCTCCGATGTGGCTCCTCTGGCTTGGCAGTTTCTTTCAAAGACCTCCTTGCATATATGAATGCCTCTCTTGCTCTGATATCCTGTGATATGCTTTGATCTGCCTCCTTTGGTAACTCCTCTTGCGTATGGCTTGGCTATCCTGATGGCCTTGCTCCTGCCTCTTCATGGATCTGCGCTACTTCCCCTTGGCTTCATATCATCATCTAGTATCTAGAATATTGCCATATTGACATCAATGACAACCTAGGTCAACAACTACAGTACTCAGTGTCCTCTTAGAAACAAGGACAAACAGGAGAAGCAGGACCAGGCAGTAGCGTCAACCGAAATAGACAAGTTGTCCTCCAGGTTGGAGGAATACTTCGCTATGATGGCAACCATACCTCCAAGAGTGAGGTGGGGCGACATGGAGCTATACTCCAAAACTACAGAGATTGGGCAAGATCCTTGAGGTGTCCTCCTCATGGATCATTACCTTGCTATGGGGGCCCACAATATTCAGTAACAGGATGGATCAATGTTAATGATGCATTCAGATTCCTAGAGAAATTTGCAAACTAGTAGCAGTCATGTTCTTAGGAGCACAGCGCAGTGTTGACAGTAGAGCAGGTGGCTCAGTGCAGAGTTGGAAGCAGCACAGATTCTTCAGTGACAGTGTAGAGACTAGTAGCAGTCAAGACACAGAAGATAGATGCATCACACTGAACACAGTTGATTAAGTATTTTAGATGCTTCTTAGTTGCAGTTGTTGCAGTAGCAATATCAACAGATGAGAGGGATTTGCAGTGTAGATTCAAAGTTGGTAGCAGTATCGCAATGTTAGCAGCAACACAGATGCAACATCAGAGTTGCACAGTGGTTGGTGGGTAGCGGTGGCCAAACATCAACAACGTGACACATGACGATATAGAGATAGTGTTGTGGCAGGGAATGCAACGCCAGAACACATTCCTTGCTAAAAAGGAGTGTTATCTTTTTTAGCATAAGATGTGTTCTACTCACGAAACTTAGTGGAGAGGCTCGAATACATGAGATCTCCATAACCCAGAAATTGTTTCTGGAAAGTCCACCTAGAGATAGCTCAATTAGATCATTAACTTATTTTTTAATGTTTCCTGAGTCTAAACTTAGGAAAACTAGTAAATTAAACATAATTAATTAAGTCAAGGTGAAAATTCTCTAGATCATATGGATCGTGTTAAAATTGGCAACTAGGGCAAAACTTCATGTGGGTCATCTTATTCATGGCTAATAATATTTTTATTAGATTTCTCTCGTCGAGAGGTGTAGGATTGATATAAAGATCATCTGATTCTGATAAGTATTCATGGAGATATGAATTTATTTTGATTATGGAATAATTATCAAGCCGACCTACAACTCATTTAGGCTCAGAAGCCCAACAGTCACACCTATTCAAACACCAACATTGTGTATAAATACAGGAGGACTTTTCCTCATTTGGACTCACTCATCTCATCACATCTCTCTCTCTCTACTGCGCAGAAAAGGGTCTCTCTCTCACACATTTGAAGCCGGAACCTGCCGAAACTGAAGCTGCAACTACAGAAGTAAAATTGACCTACGTGGACTAGAAGATCTCCACATTTGAACTGTGCTATAGGTTCATCTGAACCTCCTCTGAAAGCCGCAATTTTTGGTGGTGGAATCAAGTCAATTCGACGGACGGTTTGCAAGATATCGACTGCCCTAGTTTGAAGCCGGAAGTTACTGAAACTGAAGCTGCAATTGCAGAAGTAAAGATTGACCTGCGTGGACTAGAAGATCTCCTCATCTGAACTGCGCTATAGGTGCATCTGAACCTCCTCTGAAAGCCACAACTTTTGGTGGTAGAATCAACTCAATCCGACGGACGGTTTGCAAGATATCGACTGCCCTAGTTTGAAGCCGGAAGCTGCCGAAACTGAAGTTGCCACTGCAGAAGTAAAGATTGACCTGCGTGGACTAGAAGATCTCTTCATCTGAACTGCACTGTAGGTTCATCTGAACTACACTGTAGGTTGATCTGAACCTCCTCTTGAAGCTGCAACTTTTGGTGGTGGAATCATGCCGATCCGACGGTCGGTTTCTGAGATATCGTCTGCCCTAGTTTGATGATGAAGCCACTAATGTTAATGTTGCTGATCTAGGGTTTGCTACTGTTGATATAAATTAGATTTATTGTACTATTTCTCTCTAGTGAATTATTGAAGATAAAAGAAGATTTGATCAAAGGGTTTCCCCACACATTGTGGGGTTTGTCCTTGGCTAACCGCCACATCTTGTGTCTCTTGTCTTGGCTTGTTTTCTATCGATCATTTAATGTTCTCTCTACACTTTATTTTATGTACATGTGATTGCTAATCTGTGGAATATAATAAGAAAAATAAGTAAACTATTATAAGCATAGAACATACCATAACTTAACATGGTATCAGAGCTGAGCTGAAGACAAAGCCCGAGCAAGAGCAATCACCGAAGAGAAGATTGGCGAGGCTATCCTAAAAGAACTATGGGGTCCTCAACACTCTGCCGAAGGCAAGCTTCGGAAGAAAGATGACTATCACGGATGGAAGATGTCTATCGAACTAACCCTAGAAGATCTAGGAGTGTTGGACCATGTAAAAGGCAATATTGTTGAGCCTCCATCAAATGCATCCGCTGCTGCATGGAACAAATGTTAAACCAAAGAAGTCAAAATAGAAAATCATCCAGGACTCTATCGACAAGCACTTGGTGGCCTACATCTCTGAACTGGACACCTCCAAGGAAATCTAAGATAGACTGGGAAACGGCACTCATGACTCTTGGAGGATTAGCATCCGAATGGTACGTGTTCAAGACTACTCTTCTGAACTATAATGTAATTCCTTGTTTCGAGGAATTAATGGCTAGATGCATTCAAGAAGAAACAAGGGAATAAGAGCAAGAAATGCCCATGCCTAAAGGTCCTCCTGCTGCCTTTTCTTCTCATGCTAAGAAAAGAAATAATTCCAGGACTAAATCAAAAGGAAAGGCTGGCCAAAGCTGGAGAAATGCAATGTTACATCTCGATAAAGCAGGTCACTGCAAGGAATGCCCTGTAGAAAGACTCACACCGGAAAATGATCAAAAACCCTTTAATGGCAATCAAAGGAAGACAAAATACTGCAATGGGTAAAAGGAGAGCTGGGAATGAAGGAAGAGGACAACATTCAAGAAGGCGAGAAATTCCAGGATGTATTAATGCCCTGACCTCAAAAGAACCTAGTGCCATCTCGCAAATGGAAGACAAAGGCAAAAGTAAACCTTCATTGATGGCAAAGGTACGTATATGAAAAATAAATTAAAGATGCCTTTACTCTTGGGTTTAGTGTTGATTCATTATATTAGGTCGATGGAAGTCCGCTAGGTGTCATGTCTTATGACACATCTCTTCAGTCCGAACTTTGGCATCGAAGGTTTGCCCCCCTTCATTATAAAGCTATACTCGGTGTAAGAGAAATGGTGACAGGGATGCCCGAATTCCGAGTAGAGAAAAAAGGTGTATGTCCAGGATGTGCCGAAGGAAAGCTCAAAAGGGGACCATTCCCCTCAAGCCAAAGCAAGACCTTCGATATATTACAGTTGGTTCACTCAAGCATACCTGAGGTTGGCATTAAGAGGGAGACTACTACACCACATACTCCTGAGCATAATGGTGTGGTGGGAAGGAAGAATCGCATGATTGTGGACGCTGTCCGGGCCATGCTACATGATCAAAGACTTCCGAAGTTTCTATGGACTGAAACTACAAACACCGCTGTATATGTACAAAATCGATGCCCTCATCAAGCATTGGGTTCCAAGACTCCTGAAGAAATGTTCACCGCCGATCAAAGGGAAGTCGTGATTAGTCATGATATCACCTTTGACGAAGATATGGCTCTCAGCAAGGTGGACAATCTTCTGACTTTGAGGAGCTCTCAAGAAGCCGACACCAGGGAACCGAGAGAAAAGGATGATGAATCAATGCCTGATGTAGAAGAACCCATGGATTTGATTGATCCTCATCCACATGAGCCTTCCTCTTCTAGGAAGAGGCCTTCATGGCTTAGGGGGATACTTGATGATGCTAAAGGACATGCTGCACCCTGAGGAACCTTCTGTCAAAGTAAGAAACCTAATAGGTATCAGGGACACCTGACCATCATGAGCACGATCATACAAAATGAGCCTTCATCATTCTCAAATGTCATCAAGCATTAAGGATGGAAGGATGCTATGACCATAGAATATGAGTCTATTATGGAGAATGATGTCTGGGAAGTAGTTCCCAGACCCCGAACAAGACAATTGTTACTTCAAAATGGCTTTACAAGATAAAGCATGCAGCAGATGGAAGTACGGAAAAGTATAAGGCTCGTTTTGTTGCTCATGGTTTATCCCAGAAGGAAGGTATAGACTATGATATTTGCACCTGTTGCCAATTATATGACCATCCACTTGATCATAGCCCTTGTGGCTTCACAAGGATGGAACCTACATCAGATGGATGTCAAGACTGCGTTCTTGCACGGTTCGATAAAGAAGAGGTCTATGTGGAGTAACCCGAAGGATTTGAGATTTATGATCGAAAATCTCATGTATGCAGATTGAAGAAGGCTCTCTATGGGCTGAAGCAAGCACCCCGAGCATGGTATGAAAGGATCGATTGCTACTTGATGAAGCTAGGATTCACTAGGAGTGAAGCCAATCCTAACCTTTACTTTAAGGTTGAAGATGACAGGCCTCTCATACTGGTGTTGTATGTGGATGACCTCTTTCTAACAGGTGCAGACCCTCTCATTCACAAATGTAAGAGGGAGTTGGCTTCTGAATTTGAAGTGAAGGACCAAGGACTTGAAGTATGGTAGAAGCCAAGGGAAATTTTCCTATCTCAAGGAAAATATGTGGTTAAGATATTTGGAAAGATTCGTATGATGGACTGCAAGCCTGTGAATACTCTCGTGGAATCTTAACTTTTAGAAGTTTATATGGGTAGTTATGTCGGGCCAAATTGGGAAAAATGCCTTTGAGTGTTCTAATAACTCTTTGCATTGATGTTCTTAAGTGAACCTTTGTCCGAACATTTGTTTTGGCAATTAGCATTGTGAGCTCATATTTGGTTGAGCCTCACTGGATTGATGCCAAGAGATTCTTCTAAGATATCTTTGTGGCACAATTACTAATGGATTGAGATACACTGCCGGAAATATGAAACTGCATGATTATTCGAATGCTGATTAGGCAGGTAGTGTGGAGAATCACTGGAGCACTTTTTAGTGCTGTTTATTTTTGGATTCTGCTTCGATATAATGGATGAGAAGTAAACAGAAGTCGGTTTCCATAAGCGCCACCGAGACCGGATACATATGTACGAGTATGATCTCGTATGAAGCTGCCTGGTTGGGGAAGCACTGTTTGAACACATACCACTGTGATTCTCTGTAACAACCAGAGCTGGGATTCGATTATTGAGGAATCCCATATTCGTCGATTGCTCTAGCAGATAAACATAATTTGGGATATGGTAAGTCGATGAGCAAGGAGGCTCCATCGCATTAAGATGATGTACAGGTCGATACACCTTGTCAAAGCCCTGAGGAAAGATCTAATCTGTGATTTTCCCAAACGACTTGGAGTCATCAAGAAACCCTTGTACAAGGGTACTGCATGTTGCATACATTGAGCTCTGGGAGCTCTAAGGGCTTGCGGTTCTTACTGGAGCAACATACGACCACAGGGTGACTCACCCTCCCCTGGTGGTGCACACTGGAATAAGATGATTTGCTCTCTTGTGGGACAAGATGATTTGCTCTCTTGTGGAATAGGATGATTCGCTCTCCTATGTAGCAGGATGATTAGTTCTCTTGTGAGGCCTGGATTGATGTGTTCTCCATGGCGATTGTAGCAGGATTGATGTGTTCTCCTGTGAGGCCTAAATTGATGTGTTCTCCATGGCGATTGTAGCAGGATTGATGTGTTCTCCTGTGAGGTCTAGATTGATGCGTTCTCCATGGCGATTATAGCAGGATTGATGTGTTCTCCATGGCAGCCTGGATTGATGTGTTCTCCATGGCAATTGTAGCAGGATCGATGTGTTCTCCTGTGAGGATAGGATTGATTAGTTCCCCTGTCGAGGCATTCTACCCATGCAGTTTAGGATTCATGGGAAGTACCTCTCATCTGATCAATGAGAAGGGAAATGAAGTTAGGGACTGTTGTCGCGCAGATTGACACGACAACGCTCAGACCGGGGGCTGTCACTTTGATCCCCGATCCCTCCGTTTAAGCCTGTCTCCCGCGGCTAAGGGGGGTAGACCCTGCGAGATGATGAAGACCAACTGTCGACCAGTTGGTTGGGAGACACGAGACACGATTTAATATAAGCACTAAAAATGATTTGATTAGCAGACCAGTGCCTTAAGAGAGTATCATTGAATCGATTACTTGTTAGATGATTATAGAAACATGAAACGTGAACAGTGCTTTTAAAATGACCAAAATGATATCCAGCAACTGAAGATTTAAAAAATGAATACTTCGAACCACCACGAGTCATAAACCATTAACTAGATATCATATTCGTATCTCGGCTTGGAAATCCAGCGTGAATGGTATAGCATGAAAACCACTGAATCTGGCAAAAATGATTTTCCACGATGAATTTTATGTTTTCTGACAAAATTTTAACAAAATTAAAGACTCAATCCTAAGCCCAAAAAGAAAATTTTATTTGATTTTTCATTTTATATTTTTTATGATTTTTTAATTAAAAATAAAACAAAATTTTCTTTTTAAATCTAAACTAATCAAAATAAAAATCTCAAAACCCTAACTTAAATTTTTTTTTTTTTTTATTTATTATTATTTTTTATATTTATTTTATATATATTTTTTAATTTTTTATTTAAATAAAAAAATTGAAAAAAAAAAAAACTAAATCTATTCTAAAACTAAATAAAACAAAACCTAAAAAAATCAAACTAAAAAATTAAAGTTAACCCCTTTTCATTTTATATTTTTTTTATTATATAAAAAATAAAATTTTAAAAAAAAATCTAAATTGAAACAAAATAAAAATCTAATTTAAAATCTAAACTAAACATATAATTGAACTTATAACTAAAAAATAAAAAAAACCAAAAAAAACGTGACTAAAACTATACGATGAAACTAAACAAAAGGAAACAATTTAAAAAAAAAAATTTAGACCTATGCTATATATAAAAAATCTAAACGAAAACATCAAAGACTAAAGGGTTTGACACATACTATAATACGTGACTAATCAGAATGAAATCGATTTCGAATTTTAAACTGAACCTACGCTATGTCTACGCCCGAAAACCCACGACTATTAAAAAATCGTATCGCTTACCTTCAGTTTACCTGCTCCGAAAAGAACTTGGTTGAATTGACAGAAACCCCGCTATCTTAGAAACACCGAGATCGCTGTGTTTTTCATTCGCTTTGCAGGTAGGTTCGACGGCAATGGAATGGACGCGACTGGACCGTGGAGTGCGGCGTTAGCACTGTATGTTTGCAGATGGATCATCGACAGCATAAACCCAACGTATTCAGAAAATCGAAACCCAAAATCGTGATCGTTATGTGCTCGCAGGCTCAGATCGATGGAGAATGCGGGGGTAGCAATGCTCGAACTGGAACGTGGAGCGTGGAAGAGGCATTTTATCTTACGCAGAGGCACATAACCCTGAAATCCGCCCCTATGGTCGATTTTCACTGTGCGTTCCCCATATGGCTTCGAGGAGCAAAGTAAATCCCTTTTTAAGCAGATGGGCCGTGGTAGTGTTTGGACAGACTGAGTCTGTATTGAGCACGTGAAGCGCCAGTCCAATGATCTATCGATTAGGAGAAGAAGTGTATGGTGTTTTGCAGGTTTGGATAGATTGTGAAGGCGAGGATGAGAGTTGAGGAAGAGGATGGCAACGTGAATTCAGGTGCGTGGAGCTGAAAGGTATCTGGTGTCCTGGCTGCATGTGGGAGAAGGATAATGGTTGCAGAATAAGAACAAGGAATGACAGTGCTTTATCTTCAGATCTATAAACAAACGATATTTGAAACCCCTGAAAATCTCATAAACCCTGCACCTGTAACCTGTAATGAAACGTCCAAAAATATGTACAGGAAGACAAAACCCTAAGTCAAAAAAAAAAATTGAAACCCTAGAACATTTAAATAATTTACAGATTTGGCCCCTTAACAGCCAGATTTAACAATAAGCTCAGAAAAATATTCAAAGAAATATTGATTTTCAGATTTTCATTGTGAAGAATTTCAGAAAATCTCTCATGTAAATTAATAAGATAAACCGAATGATAGACCCAGGATCAAATCCAACTGGGCTCAGCAGAAATGCTCGTGGGAGTTGGCTGGTTCAGCCAAAAACTTCCCCGAACGCCCACGAAATCCCTTCAGAAAATGTTTTCTGCACAGCTCAAAACAACCATCAGTAAAGAGGGCAGAATGCTGCTAGATCTCAGGAAGTAATGGAGATACCTGCCATTACTTCAGAAACCCTAACAGCACCCAAACCCTAGCAAGTGAGCAAGATACCTGTGCTCACAATACTCTACGAAAAAGCTATTATTAACAGCTGAAAATAACATACGCAGAAAATTAAACAATCTCACAGCATTCAAGAGAGTAACACCAGCAAGATATGGACCCCAAAGTCTTCTTTATTAACCAGAAACAGATTTACAAGAGAGCTTCTTCAGTCTTTGACTCACAGATCCCATGATCTGAAATGACCTCCTAAGACCCTATATAAAGGAAATAATCCCAACGGCTAGTTCGAGTGATCCATATTGAAATGATCTCGACCGTTGATGAGGATCAAGACATCTCTTGATCTCATCCGTCGATTTAAAATATTATTATTTTATT